>PPJX02000052.1:0-103456 GCA_003705915.2 Lipomyces lipofer | reverse complement strand
TGCTGCTCCATTTGGCCGCGACCTTGGCTGTCGAGGAGACGGATATCTTCTCTATTTCGGTTGACCCCGGTGTCATGGACTCTGCGATGCAGCAAGAGATCCGTGACAAACGTGCGTACTGTTGCTGTGGTCTGATCAGGTAACTACATGCTAATGACATGTGCAGATGGCGCGCAGATGAAGAGCGAGCATCACGAGTATCTGACTAAGATCAAGGCGGACGGAAGCATTCCGTCCACTAATCCTCCTGCTACCGTCATCGCCAACCTAGTTGTCAAGGGACCAATGGAGCTGACTGGCCATTATCACGCGTAAGCTCAGAGTAAATTGAATCGGTGGGCCAGAACAGCGGGACTAATACTTCATTGTAGATTCAATTCCCCGGATCTGAGCCCGTATCTCACTGCATAATATGGCTATAGATTTGGGTTCTAGAGACAATATACAGAATGAACGTGCGAGGCACACGACAATGAGCAAAGTAATAAATGTAACCAATTCATTTATGATAGCATTAGTCTCGATGAAGAACAAATCCAATAATCTCGTAATCATTCGTGATTGTGAAATATGAACGCGAATGTGATCGCAATGTACGAATAAGCCCGTAGATGTTGCAGTGCGTCGATAAAAAAAATTAAATGGCTTACATGAGTTATGTGAGATTCGATTACGCCAATTCTGCGTCGCTGTTGGGGAAACGTGCGGTTAGCCGAAACAGGCATCACTGTGGTTTGGGTGTACGGTTGTCGGACGCGCGCTCGCTCACCATCCTGGACCCGCGTCAATCTTCCTTCCTCTCACTCCCTGCTTGCTCCTAGTCTCTAACTACTACATTGCTTTTCATTGTTGTATTTCCATCCTAATCCGATTCAAGGTGAGTTCATGTTCCTGTGATTGTTTCGGGTGGTCTATTTGAATTCTCCCAAGTGTGGCGAAATCACAGCACCAGAGCCAAGTTGCTCCAGATCCTCCGTGAGACGTTGGCTCGCTGATGGTCGAACCACGTTCTGCAGTAAGCATCATCCATCGCTGACTCTTCCTTTCTCTTTCTTCTGTAGTATCACGAGAACTATACCAAACTTCTTCTATATTAGTTCAATACATATTGGAGGTCCTCTGCAGTTAAGGAAGCGATCGCAAGTGTCGTTAGTTTCGAGCGCGTATACCTCAACCGGTGCTATTTGTAGTCAGACCGAAGCTCTCCGAACGTTAACGCCTTGACGACTCGGTAAATGTTTCATTTTTTATTTGGAATATTACGTTGAATCTAACCTATTGTATTAGTCTGCCTCGTACATCGTCATATGACCATATTAATTCATATGGCGACTTCCGCTTAGTGCGCACTCTCTATCTTTTCTTCTCTGTTGACCCGTTTTCTTATGGACCTCCGATCTCGAAAGGAACACAAGTCGCCGGTTTCCTCTCAGCAACGATCTGATCGTCTTCGCCATCAAGTATCTCACCCCTTGTCCCCTGTGCACTCATCCACAACTGCTATTTCAGGCTCTACATCCGAATCGGCCTCGATTCCTTCAGGCTTCACATCATCCACAGCGATCGCACCACCTCCCGCCAAAGAAGCCAATCCGGTCTCTACACCTTCTCTATTCACTAGGTGCGTTGATTTAGTCTCATCACAGTCACTGGTGGTGCTAACATTATGGTGTCCCTGCAGATCACGGACCGCAGGCGTAGCTCTGCAGTCTCTAGATCGCAAGCAGTCAAAGCGTAAGCTCAGCCAGACGTCGCCGTCTGAAAGCAAGTCAGCGTCACTCGCCCCCGTGAAACGAACTCGTCGATCGTTGGATATTGGTTCGCAATTGCTTGCATCGGAATTGAAGTTTGAAAGCGAACAGCCACATTCGTCTGTTCCATCAGCGACATCTTCTTCTCGTCAGCCAAGTCACAAGGATTCAACTGCGGTCTCATCTTCTCCAGCTGCCGCATCGCAGAAGAAAGTCAAGATTATTGCACCTGAACGACATAAAGCAATGCCGAAATCAAATTCAGATAAGCGACAACAGACTGAGGCCCGATATGGTGGCTCATCGAAAGGTAGCAACCGCCGACTTACAAGCCGGTCACCGGCTGGTAACGGCGGTGGACGCCGGACGCGGAGTCATCATGATCTGGAGGAGGACTTGCAGGCTATCGAGGGTGTACGTGCTGCAGTGGCGGCGGAGAGTGCCGCTGGTAGTAGCGGGATGCACGATTATGATGCTTCACAGTCATCTCTGTCTAGGCTCATGGCTGATCTTCACCAAGAGGAGAACGATGTGGATGACTATGAAGACGAGGACGACGCATTAGACCATGAACATGATCACTCCAACGAAGAAGGGGAAGAAGACGACGATGATGACGACGACGATGATGATGATGACGACGATGTTGAAGAGGAAGATGATGACGAGGACGATGAGGATGAAAATTCCGAACACAGCTCTCTTCGTTCATCAGCATTTGGAGGATCGGGGGGTGCCCCACTGTCGTCAATGTTCGGTCGTGGCTTAGGTGGCTCCTTGTTATCACTATCAGGTATGATGTCGGCTGGAATGATGTCTGAGTTCGCTGTGCGATTCAGCGATATCCTTTCGAATCTCAAACAAAGAGACGAGCCTGGATCGAGGATGCTTGCTCTCCAGGAGCTTTCGAATATACTTCTTGTATCGACAGAAGAAATGTTTACGAGTTCATTTTCGTCAGAACAGATTGTGCGTGAGCTCATCGATATTATGGTGAACCCAATCTTCGGAGAAGACGACTTTGAGTCTATGCTTGTAGCGTGCCGCTGTCTAGCTAGTTTGATGGATGCCCTGCCTCAGAGCACGCGGACTGTCGTTTATTGCGGTGCGGTGCCAGCTCTGTGTCAAAAATTGCTCGAGATTGAATATATTGATTTAGCCGAGCAGGCGCTAAGTGTATGATGGATGGTTTCTGAAGTTCGATCGAATCTGTTTTGCTGACTTTTTTAGACGCTTAAACGCATATCCACGGATCATCCGACCGTAGTTGTTCGAGAAGGCGGCCTCACTGCATGCCTCACGTACCTCGATTTCTTCGCTACAAATGTCCAGCGAACGGCGGTCATTGTTGCTGCCAATTGCTGCCGAAATATCCCAAATGACTGCTTTCCAACTGTAAGAGACGTTATGCCGATCCTGTTGGGTGTACTCATGGGCACAGACCAGAAGGTGGTCGAGCAAGGCTGCCTCTGTATTGCGCGAATTATCGAGAGTTTCAGGCATCATGCTGATCAGCTTGAGAAATTGATCAGCGAGGAATTGCTCCAGAAGATGCAGTCATTGCTTATTCCCGGACCTACCAACGTCGTTGGTCATCACATTCATGCACATTTTCTCGAAGCACTTTCGTATGCTGCCAAGGTTTCACCGTCGCTTGCTGCGGATATGTTCAAGATGAACATTGTTGACAAGTTGTACCAACTTTTGACCGGCGTCTCACCTCCTTCGAACGCCGAAATGGAAGATCAGGGGAGCAATAGCGTTCTGGTTATGCAGACAGTCATTCATAGTCCGCGGGATCAAGTGTTGGCTACTCTTAACGTCATCTGCGAGTTGCTGCCTGGAATTCGGAAAGATGATCTGGCTGAGAACCCGTCATTTGCGGAAATAGTGCACATGTTGAACTTAGGTGATGCCGAGACGAACGGGGAGAAGTCGGCCATCCTTGTCACATGCCAGTCTCAAGTCCGTCGGTTTGTGATGGTGCTTCTCCCAGTCCTGCTAGATGTCTACTCGTGCACGGTTGACCTCGGGATCCGTCAGAAAGTCGTCACCACGTTCCTGAAGATGTTTTTGAACCTGGACGTCGCAATTTTAGCCGAGGCTTTGAGGAATGTTCAGTTCTCGTCCCTTTTAGCTTCTATTCTCTCGCAGAAGGATCATCTCACAATCGTATGCTCTGGCTTGCAGATTGCTGATGTCCTTCGACGTCGAATTCCCGAGGTGTATGAGTATCACTTTGAGCGGGAGGGCGTAATTGCCGAGATCACGAGACTTGCCAAAGAGAATCCGTCACAGAAATCGTCGTATAAGCAGCAGGTTAAGCAGTTTTCGGGCCCTGGCTATCACGACTTGGTTGACGACGATGATAGCGAAGATGACGACAGAGCTGACGATGAGGACGTCGGGGATGGTCGGATGGATGCAGATGGCGTCGATACAGAGGAAGAAGAGAAGTTTGACGTGTCGCCTATAGATGGACATTTACAACCGGCATCTCCAGATATTGCGCGGACATCATTGTCGCATATACTATCCAATTATCAGACTAACCTCGATCAGTGGATTACTACTTTTGCTCAGTCATTCCTAGAGAAATATGTCAAGCCTATGGCAGACTCAGATAACAAAGCAGTGTCGGGCCTGAACGAGCTGAAGAGGCTTGCTGAAAGTTTGGTCGTCGGTCCGCAGCTTAAGAGTCAGGTAGCAGAACTGGCGACACACTTCAGTTCTGAGGCATTGTCGTCCATATCGAGTTTCGAACTTTTGAATTCAGGCATTCTTGAGTCATTGCTGAAACTACTTTCGACTTCCGGATCGGAGGAAGCAAGACTGGTTGCAAGAAAAGCATTCTTGCGATCTTTTATGGATACTCACGGAGCCTCGAATGGCATTACGCCATTTAGTATCCTGATTGCGAAGCTCCAGGAATCCTTGGTTAGGTCGGAGCACTTTGATGTGATTACGATACAGACGAAGGGTAAGAACTATTTTTATTTTTAAATTGACGTCAAGCCCGCTGACAATCGTCATCCCAGTAGATAATGAAGATCCTATGGAAGTACTGTCTCAGCAAATTCGATTGAAACTAGTTTCAGATGACGATCAAGACATCTCGACAACGTGCAGAGTGTACTCGGTCTCTATTCCGGCTGTGGCTAATATCAAATCCCTGGATGATTATCTTCGCGTGCGGATTGGTGATCGGTCTTCAGAAGGTACTCCGTCTACCGCTCGCCGTAGCGGTGGCTCTGGTCTATTGAATAGCACTTTCGCGTCATTCGCGTCATTTGCTGCTTCTGCAGCCTCGACGTCGTCATCACCACCTTCAGGTTCTCTGTCGTCAAGTGCCGCTGTCCGGTCGCTCGAAACTGCTGCTGAAGCCGGCGAAGGAACTTCTGCTGAAGGTACCTCTGCGGCAGCGACGACCTCCGATACTGCTGTCGTTTCAATGCCCGAGGGATCCAATTCACGGAGCAAGACTGTCACGGGCGAACAACCAGAATGCGACGATGAGAGACAGGATAAAGAAAGTGATGCTAGCTCTATGAACTCCCTCAACGATGGTCTCCTTGAGAGGGTGGACGAGTATATGTCTGGCTCGCAAGATTCGGAAGGCCGCAGAGTGAATGTTAAGATCGAAGGCGATCATGCTACTGCTCAAACGCCAGGCGGCACTGGTATCTCAACATCCGTCACCGTGCCTAACGCTGCAGTGAAGAAGGATACTATAACAGCAGAGCCCATCTCGCGACCTTCCTCGTCGACGGCCCGGCAGTCGTACTCATCGGCATTGCAGTCCGCACCTCAGGATTGGCACATCGAGTTCCGCATCAACGATAAGCTCGTCCCAAATGAAATGACTGTGTACGGAGCACTTCACAAATTCAGCAATGAACGGCCATCATTCCTGCGACATTCTTATGATTTCATGCAATCTGTCACGTTCCGTAAGGTTCCTGGTCCGGCACCACTTTCCAGTGTTGATACGCCGCAGTATGGCGAAAAGATGATTGGCGTTCCAGAATCGCTCAAGGATGATAAGACAACTTTCACTATCCTGCAACTGCTACAGATTCTGTATGCGTTGAACTCTAATCTGCAAGAGATTTTCTCTGATGAGGACATCATATTGACGCCATTACCGATCAACCAGTTTATTAA
The DNA here is from genome assembly GCA_003705915.2 of Lipomyces lipofer. Taxonomy (NCBI): domain Eukaryota; kingdom Fungi; phylum Ascomycota; class Lipomycetes; order Lipomycetales; family Lipomycetaceae; genus Lipomyces; species Lipomyces lipofer. The sequence goes on along the minus strand of PPJX02000052.1, from coordinate 97,541 downwards.
CAGCAAGTTAACGTCGAAGCTGAATAGGCAGCTGGAAGACCCGTTGATTGTTGCTAGGTACGTATTAGCTATGGAGTGTACATGATGATTTCCTAACACAAACAGCGCTTGTCTACCTGACTGGAATAGCGACTTGACGCGTCATTATCCTTTCTTGTTTCCCTTCGAGACACGTCGACTATTCCTTCAGTCGACTTCTTTCGGCCATTTCCGATCTATCAACAGATGGAGGACAACTCGCGGCAGCGATCCTATCAGGCGTGACAGTCACAGCGGCAATCGTGCGTTTATTTTCAAAACTATGCGTCAAAAAGTCAGAATTTCTCGTTCCCAGATTCTTCAGAGTGCGATCAAGGTTATGGAGATTTATGGGTCCTCAGCAAGCATTCTTGAGGTCGAATATTTCGACGAAGTTGGTACCGGTCTTGGTCCAACTCTCGAATTCTATTCGACGGTTTCTAAAGAATTCGCGAAGAAGAAGCTTCACCTCTGGAGAGAGAACGAGTCTGACCCGAAAGGTGAATACGCGTTTGGCATTCATGGTCTCTATCCAGTGCCCATGTCAGACTCGAAATCGAAGACTGAAGGTGGCAAGAAGATTTTGCATTTGTTTAAGATCCTTGGCCAGTTTGTCGCTCGGGCACTACTTGATTCTCGTCTGCTGGACATCAAGTTCAACCCTATGTTTTTCCGAGCAAAGCAGGATTCAGTTGCCCCCTCACTTGGATCAGTGAAGAGCGTCGATGCACATTTGGCGCAGTCGCTAAAGCTACTACAGAAGTTCGCGAATGAAAAAGCTAAGATCCTGGCAAATAAGTCTTTGTCGGACGACAGTAAGGAGGTGATGTTGGAAAAACTCGAAATCGAGGGAGTATCTGTCAATGATCTTGCGCTAGATTTCACGCTTCCGGGTCAACCGGACTTTGAGCTTATAGAAGATGGCGGCGATGTGCCCGTCTCTATCAAAAATGTTGACCAATACGTGAAGAATGTTATCGATGCGACGTTGATCAGTGGAGTGGAAAAGCAGCTCAATGCTTTCCGCGAAGGATTTAAATCAGTTTTCTCGTTTTCTGCAATGAGCGCATTCAGCCCGGAAGAACTTGTTATTCTCTGTGGACAGGCTGACGAGGATTGGTCTCTCGAGAGTTAGTAGCTTCCAACACCATTCTGCAAGAATTTGCCGCTAACAATTGTTCTCTTGTTTTAGCCTTGTTTGATTCAGTTAAGGCTGATCACGGATATACGATGAGCAGCAAGACAGTTCGGAATCTACTCGAAGCTATTACCGAATATAGCATTCCTGAAAGACGCGCATTCTTACAATTCATTACCGGCAGTCCAAACCTACCAATTGGCGGGTTCAAAGCGCTTACACCCACGTTCACGATTGTTTGCAAGTCCTCCGAACCGCCATATTCACCTGACGATTATCTTCCTAGTGTCATGACTTGCGTGAACTACCTGAAAATGCCAGATTACAGTACTAAAGAAGTACTACGTAGCCGAGTGTCGAAGGCTATAGAGGAGGGTTCGGGCGCATTCTTATTATCGTAAGCCTACTTGAGGAGGTAGATTGTTTGCTCCTCTCTCAGCTTGCCGTGGGTCGTATGTCATAACATCGTGATATGTTACTCGGTTTATATTTTAATTATTCTTGTTGGGTCGGTATTTATGCATTTTGGAGCGTACTTTATGGTTAACTCGGATTTGTCTATTCAACATTTTATTCTATGTGCTCGTACTTAACTGTTTTGATTTTTTGATTTTTTTGCAACGGTCATTGGAGTGAGTTCAATTAGTATGGAGCACGTTCTTATTCTTAATGTCGATGATTTTGCTTGTAATTCCCATAATCCCTTAATGTTAATTGGTTTACCCTTGTAGTTCAATTTCAATGATAATTAACTTGTTCTCTACTCTCAAACGTATCATTTAAATACCGGAATCGTGGTTTTTCCTTCTTTTATATTATAGGGTTAGCAGCGCATGGGCCAAAGTTTACGCTGCCTCGCAGGGACCTCCCGCGACGCGTTCCTCCCGGCAACCCGTACCGGAATGCGCGTCTCGCGATCTGTCGCGATCACGTTTCTCTCAAATTGCAATCAATGCGCACACTTTAAGAGCTATTATACTCAATATTACTACGCATTCGGAGCTGCTGTGAGCTCGTTAAATCAATGGGATACATGCATGCATCCCATCAGCCTCTTCATCAAATACCTGGGCAGACACGTCTGGCCAGCTTCGCCGAAGGCCAGAGATTCAACCGCGGATTGAAATATTCCTCGTCTCCCGCCACGGTGCACACAAAGCAACGCGACATTGACCAATACTTTAGAGCCTCTGGAAAAGAGAATGTCGACCCTACAACTCTTGGTAACGAACTGAGCAACCATTCCCAAAGCCGAAAGCGACTAAGAGTTGTGGCGAGCTCAGACGCGGAAGACTATGATTTTCCAGGAAGTACCGGCTCCCAGGTATCGCCTTGCAAGAGATATAACCAGAAGCGCGCCTGGGTAAATGGTGGGCACTTAGAGCCGTGGGACTTTGCCATGGACACGAATACTCCGAATAACGATAAGAATAAAATGGATAATAGTAATAATTATAACGCATCGACTAATGACTACTATTCTTGCACGGAAGACGTGTTTAGCGATGAGGATGAAGAATATAAAGGGCTTCTGAATACTGACACCGACCACAACGAGTTAGCTAGCAGTCCGGTTACACGCTTGTTCAAGCCAACGGCTAGCTATGTTCAGTCTTCGCCGTGTCTAGAGAGCCTGGGACTGTTGCCATCTTCTCAGCAACCGAAGGTGGACAGAAGCGATCGAGCGACGGAGAATTGTGTTCTCGTTCCCTGTTCAAGGTCGCCAAGTTGCTTAGTGAAGAACGTGCCGCGTAGCCGGGCATGGTTTGTGCCTGACACGTATACACACGAATACTGGAACGATGATGAAGGGGAAGAGGAGATCAGTAATAGCGTTGATGGCGAGGAAGAATGGAGGGTTATTGAAGACAGCTGTTACGAAGAAAGCGAAAGTATATTGGGTCAAATTCCTATGGAGGAGAATCACGCGCCGAGCGAAGGCAATACTGCAGCAGCGTCTGATCATTTTTTCTCGGATGATATCGTCGTTCCCAGTTCGCAATGGTCAGAGAGCGAGTCAGTCGTCGACGACGGAGGTATTCTTGACGACCTCATGTCGCCTTTGCAGAAGACGTCCCAGAAGTTTCGGACAGGCAATGTATTTGGCGACCAGACATATGATACACTTGATCAGCAGAATAGACGAAGTCAGCTTATCTCAAGTCCCATTCTATTCGCCAGTGCACAGAAACCACGCTCTTCAGATTCCAACGTTTCTTCTGACGAAGAATTATCTCTAATTACGTCGTTGGCGACCACAACGCCACAGTCACGATCGATTTTGAGTGGCGATGTACGATTAGACAGTCAGATTGACTCTGCGTCTAGAGGTGCTATTAGCGAATTCTCGGATATTGGATTGCAGACACTGCCATTACCGCCGCTTAATGATTTCAGTTTGGGCTATTGAAGCAGTCGAAGCAGTTATGCATAGCTGCAAAGATGTGCACTACCGTGTTGAAGTACACGTACTGTAAAATATGTGTGCATATTCATGTATCGTAACACTTTGGAGTTCGGAATTTTTGTGTCATATTGTAGTAATGTGATTTGATGGTCATCTTATCGTAATTGCAGATCGTAGTTCGAACTCCTCGATATGGTCACCAGCCAGCTTCGATACGACCCGATCTGTAAAATTAAGGCGCGCAGACCTGCCGGCGGGTACCGTAAGAAAGGGAGACCTTGTCCGTACCCTTAAGTTCCCGAACCGTCAACGATCAGGATCACCACAACAACAACAATAACTCGATCAACTAGCATCCAGCTGATCTACTAATTGCACTTGCAACTATGTCTGCACAAGCTAAGATTAAAGCCGCTTCTCTATTTTTGAATGACGCGCCACCGGGCGAGGTATGCTCGATTGACGTGGACGATGACTGGCTTTATTCGTGTTGTTCACTAACACCTAGGTCTGATAACAGGTTAAGGATGTATACAATGGTATGATAGCTAGACTGAGATTGCCTTGGTATGGACGGAATGACGGTAACTAAGATACAATAGATATCAAGTCAATTGTGGAGGAAGACAGTGATATAGTAGATGGTCTAGCGGACGCATTTGAGAAATATAACCTGGATCAATTGATTATGGTTACTCTCACATCTGTCACAAAGCCGGTACGTGTTCTATGACGAAGCTTAGATATCTGATTCTATTTGGCTGAATTTGGTGATTGCAGGTTATCATTAGCAAATACAATAGCCTCGGATCGAATAGGTTCTATGATCCTGAAGTTGGCAAGAGTTTCAGTATAGATCACCTGTCATTGGTAAGGAATTGAGCTGATACATCCTTGCATTGACATTGTTATTAACTACGTACTAATTGTTATGCTGTGCAGAGAGTTAGTGACGTCGATAGCTACGACGTGCCTAGCGAGACCATGTCAGCAGTTGAGTTCTCCACTTCAATTTGAACTTTTCTGACGTCTAATAGATCGGCCATAACCGGCAACGTAAAGCACTACGTCTCAGAGCACTACCCAGAGCCTTCATCCTACGGCGTGTTTCCCCATTCTGCCGATGATAATGTTGCGATTGCCATTGTGGGCAATAAATTCAGTCCGTCGAACTATTGGTATGTCTTCGCTGACAGCACTGGTTGTTTGTACTTAAGCTAACTATGCCGCTAGGAACGGTCGATGGCGCTCTACATATGAGGTCAACTTTGTGTCCGAGACGATATCAGGCACCATCGCCATCGACGTCCACTACTTCGAAGACGGCAACGTCCGTCTAAAGGCCAGTAAGGAAGTGAGTGCCACGTTCCAGGGCTCGCAGATCGACAGTATTGTCAGGGCCATCGCTACCCTCGAGCGAAGTTACCAGGAGGAATTGAACAGAGAATTTGGAGGTCTTAGCGACGGTGCATTCAAGTCTCTGAGACGACAACTTCCGGTTACGAGGTCGAAAATCGAGTGGGGAAAGTCAATAGGAGCGTATCGCCTTGGCCAGGACATTGGCGGTGGGAGATCTACAAAGTAGTTGGGATTCGTGGCAGTACTTGTAGTTCAGGTGCCAGTATTCCGATAAGTGAAATGGCCTACAAGTTGGCTTCACCCGCACTTTTCATAATAACAATTGCGCAATTGATACATGACATCAACCATATAATTCCACAGAAGTGTATTCCAAAAATAGATTAGATACGCCCATAAGAATACCCCGTTAATCCTCTAAGCCATGAGAAAACAAGATATGTCACTCTCCGTCTCCCAGGTCAAATACATTGACATATGTCAAGTATCCGAATAACATCATATAATCGGCCAGTATACTCTATTGTCCATGCAATTATTGCCCGTCAAATGAGCAGTCAATGATATTGCGTAACCCGCAAATCATTGTACATCTGTTGTTAGATATTTCCAAGATGTTTCACCGACTACACTAGCCGATATATCAAATAAATTAAAAGAACAGCTAAAAGTATGAAAAATACTGTCTTGTAAATCGGATACGAAACCCCCGCACTCCGTGCTAGACGCGACGATGAATGTTTTATCGATGATCTTAAGGTCGAGAAGGCCTCAGACTAAATAATCCCATGTATTTAGACACCGCTACTCACTACACCTGCATGATGGTTTGAGCTCACCGATGAGTGAATAATAGAAGAATCAGAAGCCTGCGCGTGAATGTCAGAAGTGACCTGACGTAGTGAAGATAGTTTGGACGCTAGATCGTCTAATCGATTGTCATTCTAATGCGCAAGGTGAGTTAGTACACTCTTCGTCGAAATCGATATCAACTCGCGGGACTAGAGTGGAACTTACTTGGGCTTCACGGTCGTACGCCTGTGATGCCGACATTTTTCTTTCTCAGCTCACTATCGCAACTGAAGACGGCTCGTTAAAAGTTCTGCTCAACTTATGGCTATTCGGTCATAAAGTTGGAATCTCTTCGAGGTCTGGTAGGATTCACGACGTTCGGCGGGTGGGGGAGTTTTGGCAGCGTAGCGCTTAGTGCTGACGATTCGACGTTCGGGAGCAGAGATGCAGGAAGAGTGATACCGCGTGGAGCGTAGCGGTCATGTGCGGCTCCGCGATGCTGTGGCTGTGCTGGCCACGAGCCCCGTTTGGATTTTGAGATTCCCACCATCGCGTCATGATTTTGGACGCGATCCATCCGCTTAATATAAAAGTATCGCCTATGCTCAATTGATGCTTGACTCGTCGGGCTGGTGTCGAACTGTCATTCTGTCATTCTTGATGGAGACGGCATACTAAACACAGCAAGTAGAGTATACTGCGACTACGTCGTCTGAATGTTATTTCCACATTCACTATCGCGAACGTTATCTATATTCTGCAACTGATGATCACGTCTGATCATAGTCTCCATATTCAAGATGTTGTAGGCGGCTTACTATTACGACGAGACAACTATTATTGCGTAGTAAGTGTTCGTCTCTGATTGTTGCAATTCGACAGCTCACTAAGGGGCAAAGATTGTTGGGCTTAATTCTGTTCTCATCGGCATTTATGGTTTTTGACCTTCTGCTCAATATTATTGGATTTAAGTTCTAAAGACGTGCTTGTGCGTTCAGGATGGTTCAGTTTAGTCAGCATTGGTGTCTATTCGTCACGTACTTGTTTTATTTAATCGAAGTCAGTGCTTGATTGTTAGGATAAGTGTTGTCCGCATTCATATGTTTGATGGGATTTTAGACTTCGCTTTGTAATATTCACTGGATCACTTGTGAATGGTTTCTGAGCTTCGGTGTTTTTGACTCGGCACTTTCATCTTTCATACTTTGTTTCCGTATCCAGCGAAATGGTTATTCACTTTTGTGGGTGCTTTATCACGATACTGTATGGGTGCTTTGTCAGGATATTGTCTCTTCCCTGTTATCCGCGTGCTTCGCTAGGTTTTCGATGCGTTCCAACAACTGGGCATTCAACTGCGGTTACTCGGCTTTCGTTGGTCATCCTTTGGGGCTTCTTTCAAAAGGTACTGTATCTCCTGTCATTTGATATTGGCCCTTAATAGTCTCGATGCATACTACACTTCATTGTATCGGAACATCTGAGGGAGCTTCCTTCACCATTTCAGTAAACTATCAGCAGCTCCCGAAGGCTCACACGTTTTTTTCTTAAACGGCTTCTTTTTTTTCGTGTGAGTAAAAAGTTCCACCTCATATAAGAAGATCCGTACGGTTGCATGAGGGCTTTTCCGATGCAGCTGGCCCCATAATTGTTTATGCTTCGCTTCACATATGAATGAATGCTGTCGAAAAGTTTTGTCTATTAAACGATTCCCTATGTCCCAATCCCTCGGCCCAATTGAATTTAAATCCATAGAAATTATACTGATCCCTTCATATTAATTAACATCGTACAGGTCGCAATTCATCATCTAGATTTTCAATAGATTCAATTTAAACTCATCTTTTGAATACGATCGTATGTGTCTGATAGAAAGGAAATTAGCATCTAATCTAACGATCAATTACAAATGCTTCTAGCAACATCGACATACCCTGCATCTGCTTCATACTTCGCTTTCCAGCAGCAAACGAACCTGGCGATCCCAGCGTCGGACTAGCAGCAGTAGCAATACCTGGTGACACGGCCCGTCGCTTTATCGAATACGACTCAAATCGCTCATCGACTGTTCCCCGTCTCTTCAATTTCCTCTCAAATCCCGTAGCTCCCACAGGTGACGTCGACAGCGGCGACTCCCATCCATCCATCGGCCGCTTCACTGAATGTATAAACGTAGCACCATGGACGGGACTGGTGCCCGCACTCGTATTACTGAGACTGTTATTTTCGTCGTGGAGGGTGTCATCCGTATTGGTGATCCCATCCTCGTCGTCAGCGCAGAGATCTCTCAAGTAGACAGCACTGAAACCTCCACTTCGCGTGTGCTTGCGGAAAGGTGACTCGAGGAGCTTTCCGGGCGCCGACGGGAATATCCGGTCCGGAGTATGCGCGCCTGGGTAGTAGTACTTGTATTTGTCAAATTTTTTCTTCTTTTTGCGTACGGTTCTGTTTCCACCGTGAAGGGAGATGCTATCGCCTCCGTAGTCGTCGTCCTCTTCCTCTTCTTCCTCTTCGTCCTCCTCTTCATCAGCAGATTCCTCGCGAAACGCCATCGTCACCTCTGCTTCATGCTTTATCTCTGCATCAGCAGGCGCAAATTCGTCTGCTAGTTCTCGAGTGATGCGCATAAAGTTCCGCGTTTGCGGTTTGAGCGATCCGCCACCGGAGCGGGATACTGCCACGGCCCGGCGAGAAGCAAAGATCATTCCCTCGGTAGGTGGGCCGGGGATAAGGAGGGGAACTGTGGTTGCGGTACCGGGGATGACTCTAGTGTCTCGTAATCGACCGGCTATAGTACGACATGGCTGGTTTTGACGTAGTTGACAGTCAGTATGTTGCTCTTGCTGATTTGGTGAGGATAACATCTCGTCGTCCGTGGGAGGGAAGCGAGGAAAATATCCTCCCGGTAGGTTGGCCGTCGGTGTAGTAGTCGTTGGAGTCAACGTCGGGGCCAATATGGATGTTGAAGACATAGAGGAGGAAGGTGGGAATATGTTGGGTGTATTCGGCGACGATATTGACGACGATCCGTCCGATGATCCTGTTCGGGATGAACCTGAATGGTGTCTGAAGAGCGTGCGATCAATCGCAAAATTCAGTGATCGATCATTGCCGTCGAAAGGACGGCCACTGTCAGTATCGCCGGTGGCGTTGTCATTGCCGTCTATGTCTTCGTCGTCCTCGGAAGACGAGGAAGCCCCACGTCCAAACGTACTGCCGCTAATTACCGCGCTCGAGCTTTCTAATCCGCTTTCGAGACCGAGACCGGATAAACTCGATGACAATTCCCGCTGTTGTAGAGTCGCAGGATTTGAGTTCTTGTAATATGATCCCGAAGTGGCTCCTGGTGTGTTCTCAGAGGAAGTGCTAGGCGCACTGTGCGCTGAGCCTCCCGCGATGCTGTTACGCCTACTTCTCGGTGAGCTACCTGCAGCTACAGCTGCGTCTGGAGACGGCGGAACCATCGACTGGTGTAAACTCGTACACCGTAGAGGCTTTGTGAGATTCAAGGAAAGACTATGCCGTCTGTTCGTCGCTTTGTTCGCCGAGGTAGTACCTTGTAAGCTCGTACTGCTGGGGCTGTTGGCGCCAGCAAAGGGACTGGACACCATATGGTGCGAATACATAGTGAACGGCGACGGCGAGAACGCTTTCGAGTTGGAATGTCGCTGCTCTTGCTGGAAGTTACTCTTGCGCCCAGGCAGGGGCGTGGAGGGTGAGATCGAAGGCGAGGAAATGGACATTGGCGACGATGACCGGGGTGACGAGAATTCCGGTAACTTCGTTAGCGTGGACGCGGAATACGGGCCATGCCTATCCATTGCGGTCATGGAAGGCGTTGGCGGGTTTTGCTGTTTTGCAGTAATCGAGAATGTTATTATGGCGTCGTCGTGGCTGGGTGAAAGGCCGACGATTGACGACATATCGCAGATGGGAGTTCGTGGTAGTTGTCGCGGAGTCTGCAGCGCCGCTTGGACCTCGCGCTTTCCAAGTGTGTTCGATCCCCTATGGCTGCTCCATTTGAACCCGACTCTCACATTCACCCACCGCGCCACATTATACGGATACTTAGCTATACGCTGCAATACAGCGCCTCGACCTAGCTGGTGTGACATCCATCTGCGAGCGACAGACCCATCATACAGCGGTCATCCTGGCGTCGGACTCGGCAGTTCGATACACCTGCACCGACTACGCCTGTGGGCTGGTCTCCATCGTCTCTTTCCCCTACGACTCAATGCGGAATAAGTTCAGGCCGAAGCACCAGCGACTGATCCTCCAGTGTTATCCAGGTGGCCGTGCGCAGGAGAAGCATCCGAACTCGTCCGAGCTGTCGTATCTCCTCTACTACGTCTCGACGCGTCGAACCAAACTACAGAAAGTTGGTCGGTTCCTCGAGCGCAAAGTGAAGTCTGACGTATGGAGAGGGCGCGCGGGGTGTGTTCCAATTTTACTCTAGCATGTGGTCAGAATGATACTAACGGCCTTCGTTGGCTACCAGAAACGTTCAAGTCACGCTCGACATCTCCCAGGCTCTCATTGAACGCTGTCCCAATGATCTCAATCTCTATGCAGACTATATCACATCTATTCTCACCGCTGTATTGAATTCGAACGACCTAGCTCTATGCCAGTATACTGAAGCTACGGTACGTCGCTGTGAATTATGCTCGAAATGAAAGTGGCTTAGTCGTTGACGTCCCCTAGTTTAAATCATTCTGCGAGCACCACGACGGAGCACTTTTCGCCGACGATCAGGAATTTGTCCGCAATTTCCTCCAACTGTTACGGCTCTACATGGAGGTAGGCAACCGGACCAATCCTGCAAGTGAACTTGGGTCAGTTTAGAACAATAGTTGATGTTGCTATCATACTCTAACACGTTGTTACAGGTGGGTGCTAGTTAGTCTCAGGGCTGCCAAAAGCATCGCGGCTTCAGAAGCGATATCGTCCTCCAATGATCAATTACAGGCGCAAGTACAAATCATAGCACCAGTCATTCTCCAGCAGCTCTACTCCGATGCCGACGACAATCTCGCATCGTTGGATGCGCAAGGACTAGCGCTAGAATCCAGGTCCAATGAGACGGGCGCTCGTACGCCTCGAACCAGTACAGGCACCATTCGACCACAATTAACGAATGATCTCGACAGTGAGGATGACAGCCTGGAGGATGAAGTTGGGGTGTTGGCTATTCAAGCGCTTCGAAAGCTATTTGACACCACAAATGACGCCAATGCTTCTCTAATAAGATACGCTTCGATGGCGGTAATCAGGTTTATTATTGCGCATCCGAAGAACGAAGGCTGGGCGACTTCAATCATTGACCTCATGGCGCGCTGGACGCCTGTGCAGTTGCGATTCGTCATTCTGAGAAGCCTACTCGAAGTCCTTGCGTCGCTGCCAATATCGGAGACTTCACAGCAGCTCGTTGTTACGCGATTGATCTCGTCGTTGCTATCGTCGAGTGTCAATCTTGTAGGGTTGTCCGTTTTAGATGTTCTGCATTTGCTGTTTTCACAGATTCTCGGATTGTTGCATTTAGATGCTAAGAGCCCAAAAGACGAAGGCGGGAAGCGACAGCAACTTCTCGAAAAGCTTACACTAGCGATCGGCGACTTGGCCACGCACATCTACTATTCAGATCAGATCGCGGATATGGTGACCGAAATTCTTGTCCGCATGCGGCCGTCCCACACGGACGTTGTTGAGAACCAGGACGAGACCACGAATGGTACTCTTTCCCGTGGATTCTATAGCCGCGATGCATCTGAGCCGCCTTCGACGGTGAACTCGTATGTAAATCTTGATAAGTACATTAAGAAGGGGGCGAGCCAGAAGAACTTTTCGCACAGACCGGCGCTCGTTGTCGGACTCAAAGTTGTCAGGGAGATCATCCAGATTGCGAATATGATGGAGAGTGGGGTGAAGCGAAATATTATTCCTCTCCAGGCGTGGAACGAGACTGAGTGGGCGATTACGGAGCATAATGAGGACGTTCACATTGCATACGTCGATGCGCTTCTAAGCTACTTGATGCAGGAGGTGTCTGAAGATAATTCGGCTTTCAGAGTTACCAAAAGTGTGTCGTCCAAGAGTGGCTTCATTGCCCGGTTGCATCTTGCGCTCTACGACTATGCGCTCTTGTCGTCTAACAATCCGCAGGACTTCGTTATTATCAACAATCTTCTTCTCACAATAGTCAATCGACTGGGACTCTTTGGCATTCTTCGCGGCCTTCCAATGATTCTGAGTCTACAGGACGCAATTCATAACATCGGTCTTGATGCTCACACTCTGACAGGAAAGCATGATAAGCTCAACCTGCCACCTCGGAATCTCATCTCTCTAGAGAGCATAATTTTGACGTATTTTGAGGCCGTGGCTGCGAAGCTGGACATTCCTGGGCTCAAAGAGCGAGTCAAGGCCGAGATATTGACGCGCAGGAGCAGTGCCCAGAAATGGGACTCAAACATCCAGAATCCGCCCAAGGCGATACCTTCGCCCTCAAAACCAGCGCCAGAGACAGAGAAGACAAGCTTCATGGCTACTGGCATGTCACCCGCCGTCAACGGACGCAAGTTGCATATCTCAGAATCGACGGACGAATCCGAGGAAGATGAGAATGCGAAGATTTCGCACATTGACCGATCTACTGTCGCCGAGCAGATCCGAGCTTCGTTGCCGAAGTTGTCGAATGAAGTCAAACAGGAGCTCACCAGTGCTTGGAACCGCGAGTTGATTCTCAAAGAAGGCATGTTGGAATTTATATTCAATTGGTGATAAAAAAAAGTCTTTACTAACTCAGTCCTAGAAACCGATCCAACCCAATCGTCTATTGCGGACAACGATTCTCCGCTCATTTTCCATGTCGTCAACAGAGCGAGAGTAAAACCTCATAAACCCACAAGGTCTGCCTGGTGATCATGAGTGCACCTGAGTGCAATTCAGCTGTCGTGACAAAGGAAGGACCAAAAAAGTTGTCGAGAAGTTACATAATTGTGTCGTAATTGTGTCGCGTGTAGATCACACTAATGCAAAGCATGGAGCAATTCGTCAGATTTGTGTAACTCAAGATTTTTCGTTCAATGCATGATAGATAAGGAGACTTCGTATATGCACGTCATCAACTTTCGCATTGGTTACGTTATACTTCGCGTTGAAGTGTATGTAATATCCTTTTTAATCATTTATTGACAACGATTTTTCAGTCAAGCTGGATTGGAATTTGTGCTGAAAAAATTGAGGTGATGGTTGTGCTTAACTATTAGTTCGAATTCTAAATAGTGTGTTTTCATGAAAGTAGAATAATAGTCATATGCTTATCGTACCTTTCGAAATGGGAGCAGGTGGCCTTCGGTTGCGCGCCATCTGTCGGCGAGGATTTCAAATATGTAGCAATTAGATGCAGTGTCCCGTGAGATTAGAGCGCAGAAGTCGACAAAGTAAAGGAACGTAGGCCCAAGTGATGGCTTTTGCGAGACAGTATCGAATTGAGATTGAACGATATCTGCTGATGATGCTGTGACAGCAGAGGTTACAAGCTACAGTGCATCCAATTAGAATAGTGCATGGAGTTAGACAAAGAGGACATCTCACAACAGACGTGAATAGGAACCTTCTTGAAAACGAGTTGAGCAGCTTCAGAAAGGAAGCCATCTGTGCATGACCTGAATGAATTTAGCTCACATTATCCGTGGCTTCCATATCACTCATGAGTATACCTAGAGTCTGATCGTTATTCATGGCCCTCGAATAAGTAGCTGTCATAGAGTCAACCACAAGCAAGCCACCTAAACCTCCATTTCCGCTTTTGCTACCGTCCTCGAAGGACGACTGCAGCTCATTTAACGAATCTTCAAGACCGGTTCCATCGAAAACACGCAAGAATGACACTCTGTCTACAGCGGTCCGCAGAAAATCTGCCTTCGACACCATCAGGCTATCATTTCCGGGCGGGTAATCATCATCGTAATGTGCAGCTAGAATATCACGAAACAGAAGGGCCTGGAAGTTGCCAACCGTGTCTATCCAGATTGCTGGAAGAGAGGTTTCTGCCACCAAAAACGCCGCCAGCGCGTGCAGGGCAAAGATGGACTTGACGTCGTCATAAGCGCTGCCGGTAACTACCGAGAGCTGAGATCGCGGGAATAGCTCGCCAAAAACATCCGCCATGCAGTTGTGATGACGCGTGGTGACGAGGTATAATTCCGATCAAAACCGTAGCGACCTCAATGGCATATTTACGAGTGCAGCGAAATCTGATGATGTGAACGCAGCGACGCGCTGGCTGGAAATGGTCACAACTCCTTTATGGATATACCGCGAGGTGAACCCTATGCGACGAGTGCTTAGGGCTTTGATTAATAGCAGTCACACCTTGAACTTGGACAATGGGACGGTTTCTAGCCATCTCGAGATCACAACACTACGACACCGCACCCATGCACAGTACAAGCAGGGCAGCGACAAGCCGAGCATTTCGCGACCCAGCGACATCACCATCCAGCAGCACCACCCCTCCCGCCCTCCGGACCATTACTACCGGCAACTGCAGCATCTCAGACTCGAAGATTTAACTGCGACATTTGTATTTATTTAATTCTTCAGAAAGTAAAATGAGCACCTTCGAATCGGTTGTTGTCATTGACGGTATGTGTTTGTCCAGTTTCTTGATGCCGCGATTGGAGCTTAATGATCGCATTTGATATCTTTAATGAAGTTCTTTAATGAAGCTGTCATTTTAACGTCGTTTTATAGGCAAGGGACACCTTCTCGGTCGCCTTGCTTCGATTGTCGCCAAGCAGCTCCTTAACGGTCAGCGCATCGTCATCGTCCGAACTGAAGACCTTAACATCTCCGGCGAGTTCTTTCGTGCTAAGCGTATGTCCGATTTTCATTTAGTCAAATATATAATATATGAGATATTATGTGCTGATCCTTTTGATTGTTGTAGTCAAATACCATGCCTACCTCCGCAAAGGAACCAGATACAACAAGACCAGAGGCCCGTTTCACTTCCGTGCCCCGTCGCGCATTTTCTACAAGACTGTCCGTGGCATGATAGCCCACAAGACCGCCCGTGGCAAGGCTGCCCTGGAGCGTTTGAAGGTTTTCGAAGGTGTCCCCCCACCATACGACAAGAAGAAACGTGTTGTCGTCCCACAGGCGCTTCGTGTTCTGAGACTGAAGCCCGGCAGAAAGTACACCACTGTCGGCCGGTTGAGCAGTGAAGTTGGATGGAAATACCAGGACGTTGTCTCGCGTCTGGAGGAACGACGAAAGGTTAAGTCTGCAGCGTACTATGCGAAGAAGAAGGCGGAGGCTACCAAGTTAGCCGCTGCGAAGAAGTCGGTTGCGGGTGAGGTTGATGAAAAGTTGGCTGCTTTTGGGTATTAGATGGTAGGGAAAGTGAGAGCGTGAACGGATGACAGCGAGATGTCCTTTATACATATTTATCTCTAAATTGTTATTGTAATTTATTTATCCCCGGATATGAATAAAGACAGCGTCCCGACGTGTAGCATATATGATTCGAAGTTTCAGTTCAGCGTATGATTCGGCTTGCCTTGCACTGCCCTTGAGTCCATTGACTGAGAAGACTGGTGATTAAATCTGCTTGGACATATCACATTCGGCCGTTACGTGGATGTACCACGACTTTATATCAATGATGGGTCTATGTCCAAGCTTAAGATGTAGATGATCCTCAACTCCGCGCACATCGATATATACAAACTGAAATATCATAAACTAAGAGTACATGTTCGGTTTTACGTAGTACTTCAATACTTTTATAAAACTCACGGTTTTAGTAAATTACATTACTTCGTTACATACGTTATTCGTTTTACTACTAAATCAATACGGTAACCTTAGTAGAACCAACTCCTTTCCCTTTGAGCTTTCCAAGCCATGAAAATGCCTATGTATCCTCCCAACACTGACAAGATTCGAGCGTGCAAATGAACAATACTGCAGACTCGTTGCTTAACCCGGCATGAGCTTAATTTTCTCGCCATTGATGAAAACATTGTGTGCACTACTAGTCATCAGCAAAGATCCCGAACGAATATCGATGCGATAGTTAACACCCATACTCTGTAAAATGTTGTCATAGGCTCATCAGCACTTCGAATTTGTAGCTGGAAGAAGTATGCCTTGTCATTTCCACACTCTTGAGGACATTGAGCTGCCGAAATTGGAATCGTTAGTAAATATCAAATAATACCGGGATATGAGGGTGGAGTGGTGCTTAGCAAAATCTTACCACTTGTCTGATCAGCATTATCCCAAGAACCGTCGCCTCCAAGTACGTCGTCAAGCTGCTTCCGCTTCATGAGCTTACGCTCGTAGATCTGCATATGTCCCTGTATAGGAAACTCATAAGGGCATGTTTTGCATTCGAATCTGAGGTTACCTCCGGCGGAGCGAGATATCTGCACGAAGTTAGTTTGCATCCTCTGCAACAATGGGGGCACAAAACGGCGTATGGACCACTAGAAGATTCGAGCAGTTCCGACAGAAGGTAAGCATTGAGGCGACCGCTATTCAAAATGTCTGTTGTGATGTCAATTCGAGTGATATTGCGTTTTGGCGCGAAGATTTGTTCCCAGCACGTTCGAGTTCCAAACTCACATACACCATAGCTTCTGAGGGCGCGTTGTGAGCTCTCGGCATGCTGCGGCGCCGATCAGAAAATACCCCTGGATCTAGTGGTCATCGAGGCGCTCTGGTCGATCGACACAACGCGCGACGACTAGTTCTGTTCCTTGGATCGGCTCCTGTTGCTACTCTATTGACTGTAGTTTTCTGGAACCTTTTCTCCTAGGTTATGTTCTTGACACCTGACTCTCTGTAGGCTTTTTCCTTGTTCTTAGATTTATTGCCAACTACCCTCTCCGAATGGCAGAAGACAGCAAAGATCCCACTCCTGAGAATGCCACCATGTTCCAGGCATTTGAGTGGTACATTCCTGGTATGTATTGGTCCGAATGTATCGGCCAGATAACTGATCTAACTGCGTTTCTCCAAGATGACCATACCCATTGGTACGAGGTTTAGCCTGAATAACTCGGACTTCGAGGTTTTTTTTTGACTAATTTGCATTCTAGGAGACGTATGGCTCGTGATATCGGCAAGTATCGGGATATCGGTATAACTGCGGTTTGGCTTCCACCACCTTGCAAGGCGTCGTCGCCGTCCGGAAATGGCTATGATATGTATGTTATTTACGGAAAGGCGTCGTTTCGAGAAATGATATATTTAACATTATGCCATTAGCTATGATCTTTGGGACCTAGGCGGTATGTGCATACTTATATGTCATCGAGAATTATAGTTGGTCACTGACATATAGTTAACTTCATAGAATTCGATCAAAAGGGCTCTGTAGCTACAAAATGGGGTTCCAAGGACGATCTTCTGGAGCTTACCAAGAAGGCGAACGAAACGAATGTACTGATATGTATGTTTTGCTATTTGGCTGGAGATGTAATGTCGTCTAACGATTACTTATCTAGATGTTGATGCTGTTCTGAATCACAAAGCTGCTGCCGACGAGATTGAGCGATGTAGAGTTGCTGAAGTCGATCCGGAAGGTGTTATTACTTGCATCGATTCTTTCATAGTGCCGCGAGACTAACTTTTTTGTTCGCTTTAGACAGAACGCGATTCATCTCGGATCCCTATGAGATTGACGGCTGGCTTGGGTTTACGTTTCCCGGAAGGCAGGGCAAGTACTCATCTCTGAAGTGGCACTGGGAACACTTCTCCGGAACAGACTACAATGCCGAGAACGAGAAGACTGCTATCTACAAGATTCTTGGAGATTTCAAGTCCTGGGCTCAAGCTGTTGACCACGAGAAAGGCAATTATGACTACCTTATGTTTGCAGACATTGACCACTCACACCCGGATGTGAAGAAGGATATCAATGACTGGGGAGTATGGATATCTAAGCTACTCTCACTGCGTGGCATGCGATTCGACGCTGTCAAGCATTTCTCGGAGGAATACCTTCGCGAGTTTATTCGTCATCTTAAGAATCATGTGAATCAGGACTTTTTTTTCGTTGGTGAGTTTTGGAAGGATTCGTTGTCTGATATGCTACGGTATCTTGATCGATTGGATGGCGATCAATTCAGTCTTTTCGACGCTCCACTCGTCTATAACTTCTCGGAGGCATCGAAAACGCCTGATTATGATCTCCGGAAGATATTTGACGGTACTCTGGTCGCTGTCAGGCCTATTGCTGCGGTGACCCTTGTGATGAATCACGACACTCAGCCACGTCAGGCTCTCGAGGCTCCGATCGAGGGATTCTTCAAGCCAATTGCGTACTCATTGATTCTTCTTCGTCGCGACGGATACCCATGTGTCTTCTGGGGTGATCTGGAGCAGATTTCGGGAGAAGATCCTCAAGGACCCAGTTGTGGTGGACAATTAGCCGACATCATACTGGCTCGCAAACTTTACGCTTATGGTGACCAGGACGACTATTTCGACTATCCAACGTGCCTGGGATGGGTTCGACGCGGAACTTGGGACCGTCACAATGGCTGTGCCATCCTTGTTTCGAACTCAGGTCCTGGTGAGAAAAGAATGTTTGTTGGGGAGGAACACAGCGGTGAGGTATGGACTGATGTAATGCGATGGCAGCTTGGAGAGGTCACTATTGAGTCAGATGGGTTTGCGACATTTATGTGTCCTGCAACAAGTATGGCAATCTGGGTAAATAAGGATGCACTCGGAAGAGATCAGTTTGGCAAGTTCGTTACGGGCAAGGGATATGGTAGGGAATAAATTATCCCAATGCTACTGAGAAGATATATATAGCTATAAATGATGCAAGTATCTCAAAATATTTAATCAAATGTCCTATGATATAAAGCAAACCGCACGAAAACAAGCTGCATCCCTCTACACGTCAATTATGATACATTTATGGTACACAATTATGCTACACATTTACGCTCCACATTTATGCTACAGGATATGGAATAATTTGCGCTATATTATCCATTGACAAGTATACATCTCCCACCTCCTTTGGCAGAGTCCTTGAAATTGCGAACTGAGGACCTCTGCTTTATAGCCTGTTCTTCCCGTTCAATTTTCAGAAGTTGTTCGCGACAAACCCGTTCGTCCAGTTCAACCTCCTCGGCACGGATATGCTGCCAACTACCGTGTCGCTGACATCTGCGTTTCTCCCATGAACAAATATCGTCCTCTTCGAGATCGGCAGTGCCGTCACCAGCAAGGCCCAGTATTTCGTTTGGATCCACCGGGATTTGTATTTGCTGCTTCCCTTTACGTCCCCGCTTTTTCTGATCTTGACTATGATCTTGACCCACGTGTTTTCGTTCCAGCTCCAATTTCAACTTTCGGTCATCCTGCTTTCGTCGGAAGTCACGAATAGCCTTGAGTAATCGTTCGCCCTCATAGCTGTCGCACCAGTTCTGCCACTCCGCATCTTCCCATACTAATTTTCTATCAAATCCACAAATGGTCTTGCGCCCAGCCGCTCGCAGTTTAACGTAATCAATGTACACACCCTTGTAGTCGATATATCGCAGCTTTCGATGTATATCTGCCCGGTCCACTGCCAGTTGACGGAGTCTCTCCCTCTCAGCGGGCAGCAGAAGCTCCTCATTGTAACAGTCGCCATTGCTGATGCTTTTGACCATCGCCACATTCTCTCCAAGCAGCTTGAATTGAGTATGAGTGCCGACGACCTTCACCAGTGCCGCTAGCTCTGATTCAAGTATTGGGCCATTATGAAGTCCGTCATCGATGTCGTCCGCATGCGCTTGGAGGTTTAACTTGAACCACTCAACGCCGTGCTCCGGACTGCAGTACTTTGCCCGGAGACGAGCACTTGCGTCGAACATTGCCGGCTTTCTACAAACCGGTAACCGGCACTTTCGCTTCCACGTCGTACGGCCAATATCCTTTTTCGTGCAGGTCGGGCAGGAATACTTGTCGATCAAGTCGCTGTCCGCCTCGGCGATTTGAACACATGAGCCGTGGTACCACTCGTCGCAAAAATCGCATCCAATCATCCATTGTCCTGAGTCAGGTTTGCGGCAGATACAGTAGATCTGTTGGTCATTGCTATCTATGAGATCGGATGCTTTCACCATGTTGTCGCGGAATCAATAATGTGAGAGCGTCGAGGAAGATGTGAGAATCACGCGCTCGGAAGGGAGAATTAAGCCGCGCTTGCTGTGTGAGTTCACGAGGCGTTGAAACCCGGACATTCCGATGTGGCTTTTTATTTAGCGTGGCGAATATAAAATTTGGTCCGTCATTTATTACAAGCACCGTGGAAGGCTAGTTTTGATACTACAAACTCCTGCGAATGGATGCAAGGTCAGTGAAATTCGAGCATTCGGCCACCGCGATCTAGCGGCTTTTAAGCAAGTACATAGTGGCCGATACCGGCAAGCGTTTAGATGGGCGATTATTCCTTGACAGATTCAATCGCACTGCTTGTCTTTGCCGAATACGCTCGAAAATGTGCAGTAAAGACTAAGCCTACTGTCCGTCCTGATGGAACTCGCGAATGGACAAATTTGGCGTCAATCGTGGTTCAGCTTGGTAAGGAATTGTGCAGCTGAGGGATCAAAGAAAAGCACAGGCTAATCAAATTTTTAGTAGAAAACGACCAACTTATATGCACAACAATAGCGTAAATATATGTTCTATCTTTTTATTCCTTGATCTTTCAATGCTGATGAACGATCTCCGTTCGGTGTCTCGATTCTAACTATGCACAGCACGGGAGTGAAGGTCCTACCGGATTCGTCCCTAGCCAAGAGCAATGGCAGACTACTTCACGACTGTCATGCAGAAATTCTCGCAATCCGAGCGTTCAATAGATATCTTCTCAAGGAATGTTCACTTCTGAGTGGATCGGGGGAATATATATCTCCATGTGTGGAGCAGTCTGTTGAAACGACGTCGCGCGCCCCATTCACTCTGAAGAGAAACTGCAGGATATATCTTCTCGCCACAGAAGTCCCCTGTGGTGATGCCAGTATGGAGCAGCTGAGCACGGACAAGGTTCCATGGGATATTGCAAACCAATCGCACGAATCTGGGACGCCAGTTAAAGGACGTGGGTATTTTTCACAAGTCGGGGTCGTAAGAACCAAACCTGGTAAGCCTTGCTTTGACTGTATTATCAACGCACCATACAACTGCTACTAACAATACCACCTGCTTAACAGGACGGTCCGATTCTCCTCCCTCACTTAGCAAGTCATGCACCGACAAGCTCGCGCTGAGACAATGCTTATCTCTTCTCCTCACACCGACAAGCCTCATCATGTCGCCCCGAAACATGTATCTAACCGCTATAATCGTCCCTAGTTTCAAGCTAAACCAGACATCATTTTCGAGAGCGTTCGGACCAGAAGGCCGTCTAAGTCGACTATCCTGGCAAAGCGAGGGACCGTATCAGTATCATCCGTTCGCATATCTCACATATTCTAATGCTATCCGATTCAAGCATTCCAAACAAGTTGTCTACGACATCATCGAAAAGGAAGCCAGTAACCGCAAAAGCAGACCGAGTAATATTTCGCTAGTGTACGTCGAAAATTGTGCTAATGCGACGGAAGCGATTATCAAGGGTGTGAAAATGGGTGCCAAGGCGCAATCGATTAATGCTGCAAGTATGGTGTCCCGTCTTCGTCTTGCTCAAGATGTCATTCAACTGATGAAGGACAACGCTGATGTGCGGACGTGCGAATATTCGGAATGCAAGGTGCACGATAGTGAGCGAACGAAGATGAAAGACGCTGTACGACGAGCACTCGGAAACTGGCGGCAGACATCACAAGATAACTTCACTATAGATATAGATCGTAACTCGCCTTAACTAGATATCTGCTGCCAAATAGAGATCTCTTTCAGCGTTCAAACTATATGACATCTGGAACGTGGCAAAACATCTATCGCCCTGCTCCGGCTCTACTCTTACTAGCCTTAATCTGGACCAGAATCTTCGACAAGACGTCCTTCTCCATCCGTAAATCTGCCAATTGTCGCTTAATTTTAGCTTCCTCGCACTCTAATTCGGCGACTCGAGCCTTGCATAACTTGTCATGCACTTCCTGAAGCATTTGCCTCTTCTCTTGTACTCTCGTAAGAGCAGCAGCAGACGATGAGCTTTTTGTCGCTTCAGTTGATTTACCATTAGTTATTGCCGCTCGAGGTTCCACTGTGTGCTGCAGTGTCTGTTGATGTGGCGATTGAGAGCCGGATTGAGTGCTGAGAATTGTATTTGATACACTCTCTGTAGCCATTGACGTCGCCATTGCATTCTAAGCAACTAATATAAACAGTTACCAGTTTAGAGGAACTGAATTTGAACAAATCTCTGTCAATATTGTCGCTTTATGCTTTGCTAGATCGTCGATATGTTGTCGCTAAAAGTTTTGTTGCTTTCCGTTAGACGGATGACGGACGGAGTTTTCGTGTTCGCAGATGGGGCTGTCGCTGGGGCACGTGTTTTGCATACTATACGGTAAAAACGCATCGCGCCACAACGGATGAGCGAGCCCATTGCGCACTTTGTCTCATGCCATCATCGCCTCTCTCTCGTCTCGATCGCCAAACTCTCTCCACCGGATCAGCTCCCCATATATACGCGCTCGATCGACGTAGGGCCCACCACAGATGAAAGGGGCTCTAATGGAACCAATCTCCCGTTCAGCTTTAGAGCCGGATTCGTACTTCGAACTCAATCGCGACTGCAATGGCGATGCTGAAGGCGCTCCCCCTGACCTTGACGAAGACGCGTTTGCGATGTATTCGTACTATATCTCAGGTACGTATGACTACGGTTTTCATTCGTGACGTATGAAATAATGAGACTTTTGGGGTGTCTAGTGACGGATCATTTACCAAGCGATATTCGACGATCTCTAAATCTCGTCGGGCAGCTAACAAGGCATTATGCGGGTGGGCGAATTCGCGGTTTCGTGCGTTGTCTTATATTCTGATAATATTTAGATCCGGCGAATACGCTAGAGACCTTTATGGATGCTCTGGGAGAGCATGACATTGAAGTTGCTGAATCAGCATGGAAAAAGCTTCTAGATGTTGACGTGGACAGGATGCTGCTTGATCGGAAAGAAGCTACACGGGAAGCTGAGAGGCTGTTGCGAGTGGTTAGTGTGTTCACTATTATATACTTCCGGGCGTTTCTGCTAATAATCATGGGAATAGCTTAAAAATCATCACAGAAAGTTGGACAAGGAGATCAGTAGAATGGAAAAGTCGGCGAAATTTCGATTCATCTCGAAGCACAGCAAGGCACTTGATGCCCATACCGCTTCCCGTAGGGAGGCGCTTGATGTGGACTCTCAGAGCACTCAAGCTACCCATACTTCTCAATCATCACCAAAATATCTCCGTGAAATTGTATCCGCCGTTCCTAGACGACAGCTACACAACGTATCAAAAAGTCCATCATTTTCAGCCTCGTCAAGGCAGCGATCTCAAGTACGAGCACGGACTTCTCGGCAAAAATCAACACTTAAAGAATCCAGTCCAAACATCTCTAGCATCCCAGAGAGTACGAGGGCGATTTCTGAGAAGGCACACGACAGAATAAGGAAGACTCGGAATCTCCAACAGACTGAAGGACGCTCGCGCGTGTGGCCAGTTGCCAAAAAAGAGAAGATTTCGAAATATACTTCAAAAAAGAGGCACACTACAAGAGGAAGTACAATAGGAAGTTCCGAGAGGTCCCCGGAGCCTGACACGAGGTTGCTAAGGCAGAGAGATAGAAGGGGAATTGCCTCGCAGGCGTTGAATACGTCCGCCAAAGCGGCTACTCTTTCCAAAATCAAGGGTATCTCGAGAACGGAAAAGAAGTCAGTCCAAACAGCGACTAAGAATAACGATTCTCGGGAGAAGATAGAATCTCTGAAGATATTGAAGAATAAGTCAAAGACTCATGATGTGGTCCAGCAAAAGCCCGAAACTAAGAAGCGGAAAGTCATTGGGCCAACATATTGTATCTGCAATGACGTGTCTTATGGAGCCATGATAGCATGTGATGATAAAGTAAGCACTCTAAGTCAGTTTGGTCTTCTTACTATCAGTGATCTAACGACAGTCATTAGAATTGCAGAGTCGAGTGGTATCATCTAGGGTGTGTAAAGCTCAAGAGGCCACCCAAAGGTGAATGGATATGTCCATCGTGTCTCGAACGGAGAAGAAAGTATAATAGAGCCGGGCGATAGTCCTCAGTGTGGTCGCAACGATGTAGGAATTACTAATGGTGATCTTGTACAGTAAAGTTTGCTAGCGCAATTAAAGTGTATTATACGATGTATTTGTATTAAAGCTTTACATACTTGTAACAATAGTATAAGCTTGAGGTCTAATAAATCTTGTGGCCGTTTTAAGATACAAGATAATTTACGATAAGAGAGGATATGTGTCAGTGGAAGCGAAATGTAGTCGCGCCATGTGATGTAGAGGGAATTGAGGCTGTCCAAACGAGATCGTTGTACAGTCTAGTCTGATTCGGAACCGGAATCTGTAATAAAGAGAGATATTTTAGACATAGACACCAATCGGATTATATTATGAACGAGTGCGATAGCTCACCTTCCACATCTTCACCTTCGGTCGTTGACGGACCCATAAGTAGTGCCATTTCAGCGCCTTGAAGCATCTTCCTGAGTTCCGGATTTGTCGGCTGTACCAAATCAATCGCTTTCTCTTTCATTTTGTTCCGTATTCTTAACCGGTCAGCTACAAGATAGACATGAGTCCCTAGATATGACCAACCTTGGATCCGATCCAGCATCAAGCAGCATATCCACTGGCAAAAATTGAGCCATTAGCTACATCTATATGAATTCTGCACATGACAGAAGGACCTACCTATGTCCAAGGCATGTTCTGGCTCCTCTTCCGCGTATAGTACGGCGTTGTGCAATGGCGTATTGCCCTCCAATCTGTTCAGGGGATCAACCTCGACTCCATCAGCGTCGAGCAGAATATCAAGGGCTTCGTCTATAAACTGTTAACCATGCGCTAAAAAAGTACTACACACATATAAACCAGAAATCAAACATACAAGAGCCATTCAGTGCCGCAATATGAAGAGCTGTGTTGCCAAGAGCGTCGACCGAGCTGTTAATTATATCTGCCACAGCTGAATTTGCAAACATTCCTAGAACTTCCTGTAACAATTCCGTATTATTCCGTCTCGAGGCCTCGATGAGAAGCTCAGATGGCTTTGCGCCATCGGCATCGGACACGGATTCGGTAACGGATGGCGAAGGTGACGAGCTCTTCGAAGGGACAGGTGTGGATTTTCCGGATAGCGACTTGAACATGCCTGCTATGCCGCGACTGAGATCGTCGAATGAAATCTCGTTACCGATTCCGCGTGAAGCCAGAGTAAATTGAGATAAGAGCTGCTGTTGATTGTGCGAGCTGCTGATGCATACGTGGTTGTGGGCGGAGCCAGCGTGCGTAACAAACAGAGTGCGGCTACGGCGGACTTTCGTCAGGTCCACGCAAGCTGCTGTTGCCGCACGAGCTCCCGCATTTTATTACTTAGATGGCGTCGCAATAAATTCTGTTTCTGTTTCTGCTTCGGCTTCTATATACAGAATAAATATAAGTAAATATGAAGATCTTGTATTCATTTGTTACGAGATATAAACCTACCACGAAATACTCGGACCTCGCCATGAAATTTAACCTTACCCAGATTGATATGCTTTTTCATTTCGTCTTGAAAAGCACCGGAGCATTTTAACACACCTACATTCTTACACATAGCAACAATTTGACCCTAGAATTCACGTCCAAATATATATAGGGCTGTTGCCGTTTCGCCGATATTGCCTAAATTGACGATACGATATCGGCATTCCTAATGTCTGACGATTGCCGTCAAAACCGTCACGATATCGGCAAATCGGCAGTCTATAACAGTTAAATAATTATGCCTGTTCAATTTTGCTTTTAGGGTCGATCTACCTATTCACCAAGATACCTCTACAAAGTTGGAGCTTTCTAATCACATTGAAGCTGAGTGAATTTATTTATTGCGAATCTTGTAATTATGATTTAATCTTCTGTTGTAATCCTACAATCTCGCAAGACTCGGTCTTCGGGTATTGCTTTGTCATCACTGCCATCGTTGAGAGCTCTGTAGTCGACAACGAGTAGTCATTCAATCTCGCTGCCAAAAGAGCCGATTTTCACTTTGTGATGAAGATGAACATCTTCCCTCAAGTGCAGAGGTTTGTAGGCATTCTTCCGCTCAATCTCTCCGGCATATACATCAGCGACCCATCTCTTATTGGCGTGCTTGTTCTTTTGCACAGTATGATTGCAATTGTGGATAGTGTTTGTCGCTGTAACTTTGAATAGAGTGCTATCCTTTACGCCTCTGGCGTTCAAATTGCAAGACTACGGGCCATCCTTGCACTTTAGACGGACCCGCGTAGTGTTAGATTTTACGGTGACGAACTGATATCCTTCCTCAATAACATATGACTTCATCGCACGCTTGAAAGCATCGATATCAGGGAACTGATCGACAACTTTTAGCAGCATTATGGGGGTGCTTGAGGGAGGACGGGGTTCTCGATAACGCGACCGAGATGATGCTACTGACGCGACGCGTTCAACCTAACCATTAAGGATGCAGACTAATTGGATACCGGGATCTTGCGGAGATTGGGAGGAAACCCGGTGCTGGGTTCTATGGGTACACTTTTTCAGTGGCATTTTTGATATTACCCCTATTATTTACTACAGTTCCAAGTCACAACATCAATACAGTCACTATACTTTCACACGTACTATTATTTAGTTCACATTAGGCGTTACGCCGTGTGAATGGAAATAATCCTACAGGTGTGGTCCCCCACTAATTTCAGATGTCAATATTTTCCTCACTTCTAAATCCAAGGAACCTAAAATTGTAATATCTAGGCCATTTCAGAGCAGTGGACTACCAATACAGGAATATTTGTTTGGGATATGTCATGTGTGGGTTGCGAACTTGCGATGGTGAGTTTGTTCAGCAAATTTACGTTTAGCGTCCACAAGAAGATTAGCGTAGTTCTTATGTCTGTATGCCCCTTACCCACAACTCTTTGAAGAGGTCAAGGTTTGAAACTCCCAACGTCCCAACTTCGTAGCGCAAAGTCACCTCAGAAGTCGGGACTTGTTAATCCATCCTGGCACGTGTCGACGGATTCTATCTACAGATTGTAGGCTATCTCAGAAATCGCGGAGCATAAGTTCACACGGCACATGGCAAAAGGCGAAATGCTATATGTTTATGTTTACGATAAGCTTTAATCGTGGAATTGGGCGGCACTTCTCGACTCTGGCACAAGGCGACGATTTAGTTGGTTACCCTGCCTAAACTCTGTATTTAACTCCCAGAGAAAATTTTTTGAGATTCTTCGAGTTGCGGTTCGTCGAAGGTAGCTACCTTCATTGACCAACATCCATTGTCGTCTAATTTCTTCGTTTTTGAAGGCTCCTCAGAGGTGTAGCAGTTCTTAATCGTCGGTGCATTTGTTCTTTGCACATTTAAATGAGTCATGCGCAGATTTAATCGCCTGGTATGTCCCAACTTATGAACTTGTTCATGTTCCCGAAGTAGTAGGACTAAGCTAATATTTAATCTCAGGCCATGCCACCCTTGAAAATGGCAGGCTTCTACAACTCTTGGGCACGTTCCTCACCAAGGAACTCTTCTTGGCGTCCCACCTACGACCTCCAAAACCGTGACAACGACAACGACGCACCACAATGCGGCCACGATATCCGGGATCGCTGGGAGAGCGGCGAACGTGGATATGGCGGATACAATAGCACCCGTGATTTCCACAGCACGTCCCACTACTATGGCTCCCGTGGCTCAAGGGGAGGCGGCGGCGGACGGCGCTCTAACGGAAGTCGAGTACAAACCGGCCAGCAACTACCAGAGAGAGGACAATGGCAGAATAGATCACCGCGCGGCAAAGGCAGCGAGCCCATAGAACAGTTCGACGGTACAAATTTGACCCGACTCACACAATTATATAACTTGAAATACAAACCGGTTTTTAAGAATGCAGAACTGCCTTTCAGCTCTCGTCTTGATCTTGAGCAGCCACAGTTCTGTTACAATTTACTTATCGGGTATCCGGTTAAAGAGAAAGTGAAGAACGGTAGAAATGGGTCAACTGTTGAGTTGAATATCGTATTTCCTGAAGAGCTTGGTTTAGAAGGATTTAATGTGACTGGACATGCTGGCGGAGAGGTGAGTATTCGTTATCTTACAAAGGCAGGTGGACTCCGACTGACAGTTATATTGACTATAGAGAAATGCCAGGAAAGCAGCATATATCGAGCTCCTTCATCACCTAAACGAAAATATACCCGACACTTCACTCGAGGACTTCTTCCCTCTAATGAAATACGGCAATTGGGACGCCCTTTCGGCAGGCTTCAATAGCAAGGATTTCAACGCCGATGCTAACGCGAAGCTCGACATTCTCAACCTTTGCCTTCGCTTTGGTTCGCTCCCTGAATTCAAAAGCTCTAAGGATAGAAAGGGAAATACAATTGTTACCATTTCATGGATAGAGGAGAGCATTACTGTCACCGGCACTCGACCTAGGCCAAAAGATGCAGAACTAGCAGCGTGTATCACTTTCAAGAGGAGATATGAACATTTTCTGGAAACCAAGGGAACTAACGATAAAACGATTATTATCAATGATCTCGCAGATTTGAGTACAGCTAACGCAGAAATGTTCATCGAGTTTGTTGCCGACGAAGAGGGTCACGACGTTAGTTTTAAGGGCTCCAAGAGCGGTCAATTTTATAGTGGTGAGGTCTTCATTGGCTCGAGTCTGGTTGGACAGATTAGAGGTATGCACAATGCGCCATCCGCTAAGCAAGGTGCTTTCTTGGTTTCGGCATTTATTATTAAACAGCGAGATCCGGTCGTTTGGGATAAGTTCATGAAAAATCTTCGGAGGGGTCATGGTGTCATCTTGAAGAAGATTTCTCCCATCTATGTCCGGTTTGAATATGGACTTATGGGGTGTATGAGAGCGACAACGCAAGATATGGACGATTTGATTCGCCGCTTTCCGCCGAGGGAGACGATATATGAGCAAATCGGCAAAGAGAATTTGGCATATGCACCGTCTAATCGAAACCGAATTTTGAGCCCGGAGTTGGCTACAAAAAGGAATGAGCGCCTGTCGGAGAATCTCAAAAAATACGAAACGGAGGAGCGTACCAAGGAAATGAGAAATATTAGAAAGGATTTGCCGCTGAATCACCATGCGACAGAAGTGTTGAAGATGGTCGAAGAGCATGATGTTTGCATTGTGATTGGTGCTACTGGTAGTGGGAAGTCTACGCAGGTTCCTCAAATTCTTCTTGATGACATGATCAGGAAGGGACGCGGAGCTGAATGCAACATTATATGTACTCAACCCCGAAGAATTGCAGCGTCTTCCGTAGCCGAGCGCGTTGCAGCGGAGAGATATGACCACATTGGACAGTCTGTTGGATATCAAGTTCGTTTCGACAGTCGCCCGCCTCAGCCTGGTGGCAGTATCAACTTCGTGACGACTGGTGTACTTTTGCGTCAACTGCAGGAGAACTTGGAACATACTTTCGAGGGAATATCTCACGTTCTTGTCGACGAAGTTCACGAGCGAAGTATAATGGTCGATTTCTTATTGGTACTTCTGAAGCGAATGATCGTCGAGAAGCGTAATAAACCCGAGCTCAATCTTCCTAAGATCGTACTGATGAGTGCTACTGTTGACACGAGCTTATTCGCGAAATATTTTGAGGATATTGTTAAGCAATGCCCGATAATCAGCGTTCCAGGAAGGACATACCCCGTGGAAGAGCACTATCTGGAAGATGTACTGGACATTGTGCAGTTATCGAAATCAGAGCGAATGAAAGATAAGATGTTGGATAAATACATCGACGTCGAGACGAAGCTGCAACCAACTGAAGTCCAGGAGACTCTTCGTGATGAAGAAGATGATAATGGCCCTACAATCGATTGGCGGAGTCGCGGAGTATTTTCAGATAGTGGACTAGTTGTCGAGAGTTCCGAGGATAACAGTTATGTGCCTCTTCCGTTGATCAGTCGTCTGATCTTTAAGCTTATTGGCCAAACAGACGAGGGCTCAATCCTAGTATTCTTGCCTGGTCTCTCGGATATTGTGGCCCTCGACAAGTTATTGGCAGAACAAGGCAATAAGAATGAAGAATTCAAAGACAGGTCGAAGTATCGCATATATCTGTTGCACTCTTCTCTTCCCGGCGCGCAGAAAGAAGTATTTGAAAAGGTTCCTCCGGGATGCCGTAAAATCATATTGTCCACCAACATTGCGGAGACTTCGGTCACAATTCCTGAGCTCAGATATGTCATCGATTCAGGAAAGGAACGAGAGAAGAAATACTTGCAGACAATGCGTATCACCACACTGATGGTGGACTGGATCAGCAAATCGAATGTGAAACAGAGACTTGGAAGAGCTGGTCGCGTCCAGCATGGTGTCTACTACGCTCTCTATTCTAAGAACCGATTCACAACTTTCAACACCACAGCAACAGCTGAGATATTGAGGTCTGATCTTCAACAAATCTGTTTGGAGATCAAAGCGTTGGGAATGAAGGATTCGATCACGAACTTTTTGATGGACACGATTCAACCACCTACAGCTTACGCAATTGAATCTGCTATCGATTCACTACAGCATATTGGTGCATTAACTGAAGACGTTGAATTGACGCCGACCGGAAAGCTCTTGTCTACCCTGTACGTGATATCACATTTATATTTCAAACTCTAGCAGCTAACCATACTTAGTCCTGTTCAACCGTCACTGGCCAAAATGATTCTTCTTGGAATTGTCTTCAGGTGCTTGGATCCGATGCTAATTTTAGCCGCATGCTCGACATGCCGAGATATTTTCGTTACTCCGTTAGATGCCAAGAGGGAGGCTGAGGCTGCTAGACGATCATTCGGAGCTACAGAAAAAAGCGATGTCATCTGCAGTCTGAATGCATTTCGCAAGTGGCGCTTAGTTCGCGATAGAGAAGGTGCGACTGCTGCTGACAAATTCACGTATTCGAATTTCCTGCACAGGAACACCCTGCGGACAATTGACAGTACGGCTCAGCAGCTTGAAGACATCCTTGTTCAAAGAAAGATTATTCCAAGGATCAGAAGATCTGAGCGCTACCAAGCCGAATATGGACACCCAGATCTCAATGCGGCCGCACTCAACGTTCCTCTGATTAAGGCGCTAGCGTTCGCTGGAAATTATCCGAATGTGGCTATATCTGTTGGCCCTCGTGCTCTCAGAACGGAGCACGATAACAATGCCATCATTCATCCAAGCTCTGTTAACTTCCCCGAGGCGGAAAATAGCAACGATAGATACGGGAAGATCAAGGCGGGCCAAATAGTGAAGTATGGAACGGTCTACGGGTTCGTGGAGAAAGTGAAGAGAGAGGCGACCAGTCGTCAAGTCATGTTGAAGAATAGCAACAGAGTCGGCACTGTACCACTTATCCTGTTTAGTAGGCAATGCGACGTCCATGAGTCTGATCTACTCATCGATAGCTGGATTCCATTGCGGGTAACCCCTACTGTCAACGCGGAAATGGCATCGAGCTTGAGAACGATGTTGAATATTGTATGTATTTCATAGTACTGTTTTGGCATTCGGAGTGGTAGTCACTGACAATTTCATAGATTTTTCAGAGAACATTTGATGATATGAGTCGGGGAGAAGTGTCAGGCAACATGCATAACTCAGAGGAAGAGATTGAGATTAGGAATAAGATTTTCAGGGGTATTGTATATTTGATTGAGGCGCAGGATGACGAGCTTCGCTTCGCGAATCGTTAGACGGGGACGCTTGTATATATGGACCATATTGTACTATAGCCTTTGTCTTCGTTTATTAGATATACTGTACATAGACTCTTCGTTTTGTGGTCAGGGATAGGAATGCCATATGTTACATCTCCACGGTCATGAATGGGACTCTCAATGTGACTTCTTAACTATATGTTTGGACACAGCCTATCGTAGCAGACAAGACGTTTGATCTATTAAATTATTAGCATACTTCCCAACTGAAGGATGTTTAAGCGGAGAAACATACATCTTGTGCGGAAGCAGTCACAAATTTTCTTGCCTCTAGTGCTACCCAGACTTTAAGCATCGGAGACACCGATTGGTCCTTAAGTATATGCTGGCCACTTTGTGCACCAAGCTTCCGTAGGATCGGCAATGAACTATATACACTGTTAGTAGTATGACCGACCATAGACAGAATTACATAGTTGTCCTTCCTACCTGCTGAATATATCCAAGTCCGGGTCAAGTTGTCTACCAATACCTTCCAGTAACAGTATAGAAATAACAACATTGATAAAGTCGCCTTCCATTCTGACGTGATGCCTTCGCACCATGGTCAACACTTCATTTAAAACGTCGGAAATCTTTATCTTTCCGAGAGCAAATGTCTTGCTCTTGACAGACAATACCAGGTGCTGCATTTTCAAAGAGAATACTTCTGGATCTACGACCGTCAGAGGTGTTCGAGATCTTTCAATCATAAGTTGTCCAGCACGATAGCCATCAAATTCTGCAACAGCAGTGAATAAGTCGAGAAAATCAGTCCGATTGACAGCACTCAACTCGGTCACTAGACCAGCATCGAGAAAAACAATTTGTGGCCGATAACCATTCTTGTCCAACGTTTCCAGTTGGTGCCTAAACTCATTCGGATCGTTAATCGCTAGTAATTTAGATGTAAGCTCATTTGTATCTTTGACGTCGAATGAGCTATCTTTGCTCCAGAGTAAAGTCTTCTGAGTCTGTTGCATGATGCTGTCCTTAAGCTTGTGTATTTTGACAAATCTAACCATTATGTTACCAGGATGTAAGTCGGCATGAACAAAGTTGTCGATAAGTAGCATGTTCAAGAATGCATTTAGACCCATATCGGCCACCTCCTGTTCCATGTTGACTCTATTATCCTCTGGTAGTTCCAGCAACTTTTTCATAGGTATGGCCGGTACATATTCTTCTATCAGGACTCTCTGTGAGTTCATATTCGGGATCAGAGCCGAATACGATATCGGGAAATGTATACCGTCTCTATGTGAGAAATTTTGTTTGAAAATGGATAAATTTGCCGATTCAATTCGCAAGTCCATCTGAAGGCGCATCATATCGCCAAACTTCTTGACTTCGTCTGGTAATGAAAGCCATTCCATAGTAGGTATCCAATTCAAAGCTGCTGCAAAAAATGACATTATCTGTAGATCTCTGTGTACTCTATTCTCAACCTTCGGATGTAGAACTTTGACAGCAACCCAGCTGCTGCCAACGTCTCCTATAGGAATATTCTTGACCAATGAGGGTGATAGCTTTGCTTTGTAAACCTTCCAAGAAAAATGCATCAGTACAAACATCGTCGATGTTGGAATCACTAACTGCCATATGTGCCTACCTGAGCAATAGCGCCGATTCCCAATGGCTCCTCAATAAACTCTTCAAAAATGTCTTCAAACTCTGTGCCATGGAATGCATCCTCGACTATCTTCTTAGTCACGGAAAGTGGGTGAGCTTTAACATTTGAGTGTAGCTTCGACATCTCCGTGCACATCATCTTTGGAAAGATATCCGTTCGTGAAGCAGCCCATTGGCCCAGCTAATGATGTTCAGCCAAATCAGACGCACTTGGGGAACACAAGGAATACAACCAACCTTTATGAACGTAGGACCTGCCTTTTCCATGTTTCGGACCAAGAAGCGATACCACCACAATGCACCCGATTTTTCGTTATCGGCATTTTCCACTTGGGTACCAAAGAGAACAGCGGGAGTTCCGGCGATCACTGGAACAAATATGATAGCCAGATGTAAAAACCGAAAGGCTGTTGCTATCGAGTCATATACTGCGGCCAATACTTCATATATACCCCTGATGAGTCTAATTTGTAATAAACCCGAGCGCCTAAATTGTTGTAGATCGTTGGACACGCTCAGTAAGTACTCTTCCCTAGTGCCAAACTGCCTCGAGTTCTCCTTGATCTGGTCCAGCGATGGAAAGCCATCAGATCCGTATTTCACTGTCGCAACCGGTAGTAAGAATACTGACAGCATGGATCTACCGTAAACGTTCCGGTGACCTTTCTGATAGCCTTTACATATAGAGTTGTAGCACCGACCATTTCTGAACTGAAGGCCATGTCGAAAACATATTTCTCTCAAAGGCTTGAGTTGCGTGAGTCTCTTCTGAAAACCGTTGTAACTCGGAGCTCCTGAGAAGAACCGGCTGGCCAATGTAGAACAACCAGACATTTCGACGAACTACTGTAGTTGTTCTCGCAGCATGATCCAAGGATAATACCTAATATATACCGCTGGGCTCCGTTGCTTTCTCTCCAAAGTGAATATACGCACTATCTCCTCCTCGAAAATTTCTTTCTTTCAGACGACCCAAATAAACATGTCTATCTATCTACATCACAGTGTCGCGGCTTCAACGCGCATCCGGCAGTACACTTCATATATACAGGGTAACCAACAACATACAATATAACCGAAGACCGGCATTTCAGCGAAATAGCACGTGATGCCGACTTATAGAATATAGAATAACTATCAATATCCATCGTCATTTTCGAGTAGCGGTTTAAAGTTTCGACTGGGTCAGTATATGCAGTCCTAGAACGTTATTCTGGGTCGATAGAATCGCGATCAGTTAAGGTCCAAGATAAAAAAGATCGCCGTTAAGTATAGATGAACCCCCAACTATGTCAAAAAGCACGAAAGGACTTGGCATAATAAACGATATGGCGCCTTACATGTTACGAGAGACGAATAACAGACCCCTCGTTTCGAATTCTAGCCATCCTTATGATTACGACCCAAGCAAATAGCGGCATTTCATGATATATCAAATCGAAAATATCATACGAAATGATGCTTCCAAATGTAACATTGACCTCTAGTATTTATGTACAGGACCCGATGAACTAGGAATATTTCATAGCATGTAATATCTTACAAATTTAATTCCTTTCCTCTCTTGCTACTGTTTCAGTGCTCTTCTCCCGTGCCTGATGGAAGAAATGTCAGTCAAATCATTCTGGTAAATAGTTCCGAAACTTACCAGTTTCTCCTCCAGCAGAGCCTCTGTCCTGTATTTGTGATTGAGGTAGAGCATGCGGCATGTGAAGGCAGTATAATATACTTATAATCGAGATTAGCCGATTTTCTTATGAACTTCGACCTCAACTAATTCAACTCACCAGTTCCGCCTATCAGTGCCACGACTGTAAGTCTATGAAAAACGTCCACAGCCTGGACATACCATGGTCTCGTAAATGTACTCCGTCGAAGATTTGGAATTGTCCGTCTCAGCATATTTTTTGCTCTGCGTTGCATTGGTCTTTTTCGAAATTAAATCGTCGAATTGTGGAGGTGACCGTAAATTATGAACGACACTAGTCTTAGACAATCGACGACGTGCTTAAGGCATATAAAATGCAAACTACTACAGTTAAGCATCCTAATGCCAAAGAATAATCGCCACGAGAAATTTACCCTAATTCGGGCCTTGGACTGCTCGGAACCCACAAAAAAAATTGTTCGATTCCTCTAGTTAGTCCACGACTGAAAGTAGTACACATATTTGGGCGTTAGAAGCAATTTTTTCAGTCTTTCCTTATTTCCCTGCATAGGGTCAGAACAGTGCTCAATTGGTCTCCTGTCTCCTCGGTATCGCTTTTAAGTTGATTTCTATCGGTTTAGAGCGTACGAGGAGGTCTCACCGCCACACGCGTGAACCACCTCACGCAACAATTTTTACGCAATTACTCCTGTATATACTCGATAAATAAAATATATCAGTCATGTTCAGCATAGCATCAGCTGGTTTACGGAGGAGTACTGTTACTCGGTGGCGTTTTGCGCAGACAATGGACGGATGTCAGCGGCGTCAATTCCAAACTTCTGTACACCGATACGCGTACTGGGATTTCGTCAAGAAGATATCAGAAATTGGAAAGAAGAAACCTGACGCAAAGGAGAAGGAGGTGGATGCAGTTGAATTAGATGAAGCTGAGAAAGAAGAGATGAAGACAATAGATTCGAAATCGACAACCGAAGTCTATCAGGAGACCTTAGGGGAGTATCGACCAGTGTCATTATCAGATTTCGACTACAGGGTGTCAGAATTGAAACCAATTATCCCTGATGGTCTCAGTAATGTCGACTCTTCTGGACTGATAAATGGACAGTTGTACGAGATAGGCTTCAAGACGCCGACGAGGTCATGGAAGCAGAAGATGAATGGGTTCGCCATTGAAGTTTGGAAGGCAAAGAAAGCAGTTTTCGATAAGGAGAGGGTTGCCAAGATTGCCAAGCTGATTATTGCGGACCATCTAGGCTTAATCCAGATTGCATGGCCCGCGAACATATCCGCAGTTGACATTAAGGACATGAACAAGACGACCGATCCATTCGCGCAGATCCTGGAGGAGTACAGGGAGCCGGAGCTTAATTTCAATTATAAGGGTTTCGCATTAGACGATTTGGACGTGAGATTTAAGGTTGGTGACGTGGTTACTTCGTTGTTATAGGTTCGCCGTACTAATTGTGTCGTTATAGATTGTTAAACGGATGAGCCAATTGACAGGACGCCCCATTCCGGACATAATATTTACTCAAGCTCACACCATGAACGACATATTATCATATTATATGATCGATGCGCAAAGGCATGAGAAATATGGTCTTTTCCAGGAAGATCCCTACAACCCTTATGCCACGAAGTTGTTCATTGATCCGAAGGCATATGAGGGTACGAATGTGAAGATAAAATAGATCACTTGTACTATCTATTGATTTGATTGGTTGGTTGATTGATCGACTGATCGATTACTGTACATATATATGCATGTCATTTTCGTTTTGTTTGGTCGTTACTCTGCCATAATCTTTGTTACATAGCCGATGCATTCTCTTCTTCAAAAGTAAATATTAATTGAATAGATGAGTTTCATGGTCTCTCACGATATGCTGTTTTGGACTGTCGAATCATTGGCTCTCGAGAAACCAAAAGTATAGTATCACTTTTATACGGAATTCGAAATTAGTATACATACACGGTTTACTAGTTCATCCCGCTAACCTATTGAACCTTGAAAAATAATCGACACAGACTGAAAGACAACCAAGACATAACCCGAAAGAAAACTGCTTCCCTAAGCACACATAACGAAACAATGATACGCTACTGCATCAATTCCGTAGACAAATAACTTTTTCAAATTAACAAAAAATTAAGAAGCGGCACAAGAACCTTACTTGGCCTTTCCGGTGGTTCTCCTAGAAGCATTAATCGACCTCCTCATCCTAACGGCGGCGGCCAGCTCTTCTAACATAGGAACGGTCTGCTCCCAGGAAACGCACGCGTCCGTGATACTGACCCCGTACATCAAGCTCTCCTTTCCACCGTTAGACGACGTATCCTGTCTGCCGGCATTGATGTGGCTCTCGATCATGACACCCATTATAATCTCTTCGCCCTTTCCAACAATGTCAGCAACGGTACTAGCAACCTTCGGCTGATTTCTGTAGTCCTTCTGGGAGTTTCCGTGCGAGCAGTCAACCATGAGCATGCATCCCCGAGGTAGCTTCTCCTTCGCAGCAAGAACATGCTCTTCGCTGTAGTTCGGTCCACCCTTTCCTCCTCTGAGAATGACGAAGCAGTGCTCGTTACCCTTCGTAGTTGTAATAGCGGCGAGGCCTTGCTTGGTGACACCCATGAAATGATGTGGCTGAGATGCAGCATCGACCGCAGCAATGGCGACATCGAGAGAACCATCTGTACCATTTTTGAATCCAACGGGGAAAGAGAGCCCAGATGCGAGTTCTCGGTGAAGTTGTGACTCCGTTGTGCGAGCACCGACAGCACCGACCGACAGAAGATCTGCCAGGAATTGAGGGCTTATTGTGTCGAGCATTTCAGAGGCGATGGGTATGCCCATGTCGGTGAGCTTGCAGAACAGCTGTCGGCTTACACGAATACCCTTGTTGATCTGATATGACTCATCGATATCAGGATCATTAATCAGACCCTTCCATCCGACAGTAGTGCGTGGCTTCTCGAGGTAAGCTCTCATAACGATCAGCAGGTCATCCTGGAGTCTGTCAGAAACTGCCCGCAGTCTCGCGGCGTATTCGTAGGCGGCCTCGGGGTCGTGGATGGAGCAGGGACCAACGACTACAAGAAGCTTGTCGGATTTCTGGTTGAGAATCTTAATTGCGGCCTTGCGGGCTTGAATGACGGTCTCAATGGATCTTGCGGACTATGGGCATGAGCAATGTCAGTACGATGTCTTCAGCAAATAGTATTACAACTTGGAACTCACAGCCGGGAGCTCAAGCTGAAGGAGGGCCGGAGGGACTAAAGGGTCATATCCAACAACTTGTAACACAATTAGCCCTATATCTTCTCACACATAAAACTCGCATGTTATATACTTCGAACATCCTCGGGCTCATCGTTGACGCCATTAATGCTGGAAGCAGCAGAAAGTGTCTGAACGGAACCGTCGGCCGCAAACATCTGCAAGATAAGAGATCAGAACTAGTTCATAGAGTACAGTGAAAACAAGGCTCTCTCGCGATCGAGAGTAAAGCCGAGACTTGAACAACATACTGGAACCGCAGCAGGCGACATCGTTTTAATGGAAATATAAAGAATGTACTACTCTGTAAAGTTGTACCAAAGGTTCAGTCTAAAGGTGTTCTAGGTTGCCTTCGGAGAAGTGGTTGTATGGAAAAGTGTAGGCTGAAATGTCGGGAAAAGAAAGATTGATGTTCGAAAATAAGAGTCCTCTGCCCAGGCGAGTTGGGAAGAGCTCATGTTTAACGGCGGAGCGAGAGTCACACATGGAAACTTTTGGCATGCCGCCACTTCAAGCGTACGCGAGATTGACACCCACTTCACGTGCGTTCCTCGAGCGCTGTCGAGCGGATTCACCGGCTATCTGCCATTCGGGGCAGTTGGCTCTTTCACATGATGAATGTAATATGTAAATTTTCTAATCATGACGACTATCCATGCTGCGACAGAATGTTGATATAGAAACGTGCCTCAAAAGTACGCCAGACTTTATTCCTGGCATCTAGCCTGCGCAGAGAATTGGCGGATAATAGCGAGTCATTTCCTATCCCTGTGCAGAGACCGTGGATCCCGGATAGACCGGCCGGTTATCCCTGCCAAAGGGGGACAGTTCGGCAGGATATCCACCCGAGGATGAACAGGCCAGCCGGCCAGCGGGATCTCCGGGTCAAAGGAACGATAGGCTCTGTGAATCCTATCCCTGTACGCCTGGATACTTTATGGAGATTGGAAATGAAGCAAGCATGTGCTTTTGCCCTGCTAGCGTCATGTAAACAAACGAGGACGATGCGTGGTGCTTTTATTGTGTGTAGGTTTCCTTACAGTATGGGCCCTCCGGTGTCTCTTGATTACCAGTAGATCAGAATATATCCTTGATCATAAAACATGAGATTCTAGCTTATTTAGAATTTTAAAAGGAATAAGGAGGGTATATGGATACGAATAGACGAGTTTTTCAGGGATATGAATGGCGTCGGCTCTTCAGATTATCCTTGGAAAGATAAATCCATGTTCCTATTCCTCGATTCATGCGTCGAGGTGACGATCTACCACGTCGGTGCTAACGGAGTGCACGACACGAAGTGAACTCGGAATGGAATTAAAATTTTTCCGGACAGGAAACCTTATTTGTGATTGAGATGTGACTCAGACATCGCCTTCTAGATCGCAATGTCATGCAGCACCGGGTAATTACTTTGTCTCTTCCCAAGTCAGAATTTTTTGATTCAACCCCACTTAACGAACCAGCACGGTCTGTTTCAACAGTTTATGCCACAAACCCTCGCTTTTATTTTTAGGACTTTTCGAGGGCCGCAGGCGTGAGAAGGACATGCCCCCGTCGGTTGGGTCCTCCCGGTCGGCAGCTGGAACAGCGATCGGAACCGAGACATATCTTCACCACAAGCCTCCGCACAGCCATCACCATCGCCGTCACATTTCTCTATCGTCTAGTGCTCAAGTGACCAATGTCTCTGCGTCATCCGCAGTGCTAGGGGCACTTACCGGCAGCAAGAATCTTCAAGGCGCCGCGTCAAGTGCCCTCGCACGCTCGTTCGTGCAAGTGAAATCACGTCACGAGAATAGGGAACTAGAGCTTCGTATGTTCATGACCGACCGTATCTGCTCAACGCAGTTATGTTCAATTCTAATTGTAAACATAGTTGATGTCTGGGCTACGACTATTCCAGCAAAGATTGCGACCTCGGTTGTATCGTATGTTCGTTTCAACTAGAAATACGATTATCACTCGCTAACGCAAGGCGTCTAGATTCTTAAAACAGAAACTGCCGACAGATCCACATTCACTCCTCCATCTACGCCGATTGGTCAAGGAAGATAAAGAGTCGTCATTGCCTGCGCCCATATCGTCTGACCATACCTATCTCAAGTTGCTCATTTGCTCAGTCGACTCGATACCTTTAGAAGATGAGGTGCGGCGGATACTTTCACCAATGATCGAATTAATCGCAGGAACTTTCTATGCCGAGGAACTACTCGTCCCAGTCATAATGAAGGCGCCTAAATATCCAGCATTGACGAAGCATCAATCGAAGGAATGGTCGGAAGGTACATGGCCAATAATGTGGCGAGGAAATCCTCATGCAATGTAAGTATGATTACAGGCGATTTGTGAAACGATCGGCTTACTGATGTCATACTGTCGAAAAATAGAATATCTGAACTACCGACTGAGGAAGAAGCGATGTTACAGCGGTATGTTGACAAGCTATTGGAGCTTGCGGAACAGGCGGCCAAGAAAGGAGAGGTACGTGCCAGTTCAAATGGGCCATCATTAGATTCCGCTACTAATCTCTCTTCAAGGTTCCTATAGCTACTATGATTTTCGATCCTACGACATCTGAAATTATCGCGTCGGCGGTGGATTCTCGTCAATCCTCAAGGAACCCACTGTCACATAGTACCATGGCCTGTATAGCAAAAGTCGCAGAGAAAGAGCTACAGCGTCGGAAGTTACAAGGACAAGTTCTCGGACCTCAACAGGAGCCGCAGCAGCAAGCATATCTCTGTCACAACCTCCAATTGATAACAACGCATGAGCCATGTGCAATGTGCAGCATGGCGATGGTTCACTCGCGGATATCAAGATTAACGTATATCAAAGGCATGCCGCGTTCAGGTGGAATTGATTCTGGAAGCGGTCCCGGGTATGGCATTCATTGGAATAAGCAGTTGAACTGGCGGTTCGAGTCATGGAGGTGGGATGGCCAAGATATCATAATGCTTGATATTGGGGACGACATTAATGCGTGATCAGCATAATTAGAGTTTACGGTGAAAGTTGGGTATTTATTGTATATTCCATTGTATTATATTTCCTATAATATTTTTTTTTGATCAGTGTAGAAGTAACCATCCTTGTGAACACAGAATGCTCGTTGGGAAACGTGAGCTGAATTAACAAAAAGTGGACGCGACGCGTCGGGAAATAGTAATCACGTTTCGCGTTCTCGACGTCGTTTGAACGCCTCCATACTGGACGCCGACACTGATGCCCAAAAATGACAGCTCGCCAGCCAACCATGACCCCACATCCACCAAATAAAAGAGTGTATGGAAATAAGCAACAGACATTAAGCAGATTCTTTCAAAATGGCTCACAATCATCCCAAACTTTCGCTACTTCGCCGAGACCAGAGGCCGTCAGCACGTCGTCTACAGTCCCGCAAGGTAGCACTCGGTCTGAAATGAGTGCGAACTCTGCAATAAGTAGTGGGTTCAATGAGACAAACGGAAATAGGGTATTCGAAACCGTTAAGAGTCTTAAGCGGTTTATAAATGTGGCGCTATCTCACTCGTCCGACGATCAGGCATTGAGTGAGAGTAAACGACTGAAGGTATCGACTCAGCCTAGCAGAGACGAGTCGAAGCAGATCCGGGCGCCGGTCGCTGGCTCATTAGAACAAATTTCAAATGAGAATAGTAAAAAGCAGGGAATAGGTTCGGAGGGCGACTATGAGGATGAGGAGGTCACGCCACAGGACGCCGAGGAGGACCGGTCTGAGAAGGAGAGCACGCTTCCTGATCTGCGGTTGCGGTTTGCCGCGAAAGACCCCGAGCCGAAAGCAAAATCTATTCGATTACAAAATAAGAAACTGACGCCGCTAGAACAGCAGTACGTGGATATAAAAAAGGCGAACTGCGACACGGTCCTAGCGGTTGAAGTCGGATACAAGTTTCACTTTTACGGAGAGGATGCCAGGGTGAGATCCAATTGTTTATGATCATTGAATTTTGAATATGCTGATTATAGAAATGCATAGATTGCATCGAAGGAGCTGAATATCTTCCTCGTTCCCGGATGGATGAGTATCGACGACATATCGACGAACAAGAACTATTCGAAATTCGCATCCTCCAGCGTTCCCGTCCCTCGAATCTATGTGCATGTGAAGAGGTAATACTTTCAATATGACTGTTTTGGATGCGTCTGCTGACTATACAGATTAATCGAAAACGGCTACAAGGTTGGGATCGTACGACAAACAGAAACAGCAGCATTGAAGGCAGCTGGGAATAACAGAAGCGGTCCGTTTGAGCGAATGCTGGCAGAACTGTATACTAAAGGTACATATGTTGACAATTTTGGATCTACGGAGGGCATGGCTGGCGCCAGTCCATCCTCCGGATTCATATTCGGTCTGTGCGAGTACAGAGAAACCCAGTCGTCAGATCAAAACGTTATTATCGGTATCGTCGCCGTGGCGCCATCAACTGGTCAAGTGATCTATGAAGAGATTGACGATGGCTTCATGAGGACTGAATTGGAGACTCGACTTCTTCACATCCAACCTTGCGAGATGGTAATAGTTGGTGAACTGACAAAGGCGACAAATAAGCTTCTGAACCACATTTCCTCGACACAGTTGTATGGAGATCGGATCCGGATGGAAAGTGTTTCCAAGCTAACATATGCCGAGGCTACAGACTATCTGACTTTTTATTACGGTGAAAAGCTTAGAGCCTCAGACTGTAACGATGCACAGCTAAATAATCGTAAGTACTACGTCTAATTTTTCTACGGAATGGCAAGATCTGACATATTCCCAGAACTTCTAGAGCGCGCCTTGAGTCTGCCCCCAAGCGTAACAATCTGTCTCTCCGCTATGATTGAATTCATGAAACAATACTCCCTCGAGCGTGTTTTCGAGCTCACGACGTGCTTCGAAGATTTCAAATCCAAATCGCACATGACCCTCAACGGCAACACCCTGTCTAGTCTCGAGATCTACTGGAACCATACGGATAATACGGATAAGGGCAGTTTGTTCTGGATCATGGATCACACACGGACCCGATTTGGGCAGCGGAAGCTACGAAAGTGGGTTGGACACCCGCTGACGAATCGAGATGCGTTGGAGGCACGGATAGCGGCCGTGCAGGAGATTAAGGATAGCAAAGACTCGAAGCTGGAATCGCTGTGCTTGTTGATGTCGAAATTGCCGGACCTGGAGAATGGGCTGATTAGGATACATTATGGACGGGTATGTATTGCAGTATGCCCCTGCTATGTAATTGCTGACTTATACAGTGCTCCCGGTCCGAACTACTCGCAATTTTGCGCGCATTCGACCGGGT
Organism: Lipomyces lipofer; assembly: GCA_003705915.2. Lineage (NCBI taxonomy): Eukaryota > Fungi > Ascomycota > Lipomycetes > Lipomycetales > Lipomycetaceae > Lipomyces > Lipomyces lipofer. The sequence continues at coordinate 53,986 of PPJX02000052.1, read as the reverse complement.
CTGTACTGCTTTCCCTAACGCAGGCACTGAAATATCATTTCATTCCGACATGATAAATCAGTACTTTGCCGTCCTACCCAACATGGCCAGCGAGATCGCAGATTTCTTGAGCATATTCAACGCAGACGCGGCATTTAAGAACGACAAGTACACTTTTTTTAATGACGAGGACCAGTATCCTGATATCCAGGATCAAAAGATGGCCATCTTAACTGTCGAAAGCGAACTAAACGCATTCTTGATTGAAGCTCGGAAGCTTGTACACAAGTCATATTTGAATTACTCCACCGTCGCTGGTACCGAATATCTCATTGAGATTCGAAACACCGAACTACACACTATCCCCAAGAACTGGGTTAAAGTCAGCGGGACCAAGAGTGTTTCGCGCTTCCACCCCCCAGAAGTGATGAGACTCCTTCGAGAGCGCGATCAGGGCCGTGAATCGCTTACTATTGCGTGCGATGAGGCATATAAGCGGTTCCTGTCAACTATCGCCGAGAAGTACGAGCGGCTCCGGGAGATCGTCCAAGCCCTTGCGACGCTGGATTGCCTGATTTCGCTCGCGGCCGTGTCGATGCAGCCGCAGTACGTAAAGCCGACGTTTGTGGATAAGCCGTGCATCAAGTTCGAAGAGGGGAGACATCCGATTGTGGAACATTTATTATTAGACTCGTTTGTCCCAAATGATATCGATATAGCAAATGATGAAATCCGAACAATGATCATAACAGGGCCGAATATGGGTGTGTAGCGCCCTCGTGTTGATTCAGTTATTGCACGGTACTAATGCACTTCTGAATATAGGCGGAAAAACTTCATTCGTGCGCCAGACCGCCCTGATAGCTATAATGGGACAGATCGGATGCTATGTCCCTGCAAAGTCTGCGACTCTTGGCCTTTTGGACGCTGTCTATACTCGGTATGTTGCAGCGACTAGTATTCATAATGAGCGCTCCGACACGATTAATAACCTCTGCCTTAGAATGGGTGCTTACGACAATATGATGGCTGGTGAATCGACCTTTATGGTCGAATTGCACGAATGTAGCGATATCATAAAGGCTGCGACACCAAGATCACTAATACTGCTAGACGAAATTGGTCGAGGGTAGGTCTATGTCTGTCGCTTAGGTTTCAAGAACATTAATCATATTTTTCATAGAACTGGCCCAAGGGATGGCATGGCTATCGCACACGCAGTACTATCTCACTTCATCACCGAGATAAAAGCCCTGACATTGTTCATTACACATTACCCGCTGCTATGTTCGTTTTCGGATGCATATCCACAACATGTGGCGAATTATTACATGGGCTACATCGAACGGATCGATAAGGGTGAGTACTTAGTGGTGTGGTAGCTTGTTTGTGTTGAGTTGCTAACAAACAATGTAAGGCGGGGAGACTAATATAGCTTTTCTGTATCGAACTGTGCGGGGTATTGCGCACCGTTCCTATGGGTTATACTTCCGCTCCTTCTTTGCGTAGAATACGAATCTAACATACAGGCAGACTTAATGTGGCAAGACTAGCCGATCTCCCGAAATCTGTAATAGACTGTGCGGCAGAGAAATCGAAACAGCTCGAAGACCACATGAAAAATCAACAGACACTACGTTGGTAAGTACAACTTGACTCTTCAAGTAGTCCCCAATTAATTTCATTTATCCAGGGCACTCAAAGCACGGAAAGTCATTGCAAGCAAGAATCCCAGCTTGGAAGAGCTGAAGAGCCTCCTAGAGTACCTTTAGAAGTGGTATCTTGATGGCTTCTCTTTTTATCGTACATGGATCAAATTGTAGTTTGAGTAGTTAATTTGTTATTACCATGACAACTTTGCAAGGCCAAAAATTTGGAAAAACGTACAATAGTCATGAAAGGAATGCATAAAAATGTGTGATATGTATATACAGGACATACTTTCGCATTCCATAATCCTCGATTTACCTACAGAAAGCTTCTCATATTTTTTACAAACTCGATCTCCAAAAACGTTGTCATCATGCCCGTATCGATGTTGGGGTCATCCACAAACTTGATGGGCTTCGCATCCCAGCCGATTAATTTCATCACAGCATCTCGATCGGCGGATAGCAAGGTCGTGCTATGGTGTTTGAAGATCGCAAGAACAGCAGCAATGAGGAGCGCCTCAAAAGAGCTGAGTGTCGCTGAGACTTTGGAGAGTAGTCCACGATGCGCGGCGGTTTGAGACGGGAAGTCTATAAGCATTTCAAGAAAGAGAATGTCCCAGACGCGGGGTATGAAGTCGAGGGGTAGATGGCGTGTGAAAAGCGGGAGTATCATCGGCTCTAGATATGATTTGCAGTGAAGGTCAAGGACAGAGAGGAAGTGGTAATGCAGGGATGGAAGATGCGTTGCAAAGGATTTGTCGAATGAAGTGTAAAATTTGTTGAGCTAGGTGGACGGTTAGATGAGTAAGACACTAAGTCTAACGTATACACGCACCTTGTTGTTGTCTCTATGATAAAATGCTGAAATTGGCTGATGATTGATTGAATTTGCCAGAGCGGAGAAGGCCGTGAACGTGGGTAAATGCAAGAGCAATGACCCCGCGACTGTCTACAGGAGCGTTAACGTAACCAAGTAACAAATTCAAAGTCAAGACTTACATTCATGCCCCGAGGATATCCCTCGCTATAGCTTGCGTACGCGCAGAGTATATCCTTAAGTGGCTCATGAAGAGGACCCTCCTTTTGAAATATCTTGATGTACGGAAGCGTCTGATCAATGTCACTGAGTATACTGGTCCAAACCACTGGGTCTAGTTGCTTCTCCAATGCATGTCTCTCTGTCACCAAAATATCGAAGCGAGAGGACCTAAGTTCGAGAGAATTTCCAATCAGAAGGTTCCAGATCCGCTCTCGATACTTCAACGGAATCCCACTTCGCCAAAGAATCTCTCTCGTTCGAGCGTCCGATATCGATGAGGGGAGCTTCGGCACGATATTTAAGTCCCAATAGAAAAAGTCTTCTTTCTGCTTCCTATAGAAATCCTCCACCTGGTTCAATAGTTTCTCCTTCTTTTTCCGCTCTGTGCCAAGTATCAATACAGCATTCTTCATGTTGGAATATTTAGACTCACCCTGCTGCTGCGACAAAAGCATCATTCTCCTAAACTCCGCCAAATGCTTATCCTCCTCGTGTTTTGCCTTGCTCGGTAAATGAGACGGCCTTGTTACAGACGAGATTGCCAAATACTCCTTGCCGACATTAAATTTCTCCTCGCGCGGCTTTACCGCCACCTGGGGTTTCTCAACTCTCTTCTCTTCTTTAACAGCCTGCCGCGATGTCAGCTCCTTCGTACGCCATTTATGTGCACTGTCTCTATAATCCTTTAATGCTATTGTCAGATCCTTCGCTTCTTCTGACAGATGGTCCATCGCTTCATTCCAGCTATTCGGGCGTATCAACTCCTCCTTTCCAGTCGCACTCTTCCTCGCAGGCTGTAACTGCGCATCTCCGTGCGAGAAATAGTCCCCCTGGGACGGCACCTGGCTGGCGGCCACTGACGCCGTTTTCCGCTTTACCTCCGGTGTGAGCGGCACGTTCCAGAATATAACACCACTGGGCACAACTAAATCGTCCGCTGAATGCTCAAAGTCTTCCTCTTCCCGACTACCGAGAGATGATGACGACCGCCGGTCTTGCGGTCTCCGGATTGGAAGTTCCTGCCCTTCGCCATCAGTCTCGTAGTAGCGCAGCGACGAAGATGAATCGAGAGGTGACGATGACCCGCTGAAAGACGACACGCGTCGTGTTCGCGAAACGCTTTGAACTGAGCGGGATGATGCTCGTTTGGCTGGAAGTACAAGTGAGGATGTGGATGCCTGCCGGAGTGACTTATTTCCATTACCGTTCAGCTGAGGTAATGGTGATCGCAGACTGCCCACACTGGCATTAGCATCTCCACCATTGGTGTAGTTCGAGTACCGGGGAACATACGACGGCGAGTGTGGTAGGGGAGGGAGACGTTTCCTTGAATCGACGTGGTCCGTAGCAGTGGACGATAATGGTGACGACGACAGATCTCCTCGGGGACTAGCAAGTAGATCCCGGGACTCCAAGCGTCCTACGCGTTGGCTATGGACACTTACCGTTGACGGATTGGGCGAATACCCCATGAAGCCATTATATACGGCAGGACTTCTTCTTGCGGTCAAAGGTATATCACTGTTGTCGAGCGATATATGCTCAAAGTCACCAGGCTCAGACGGACGTGGTGAACCGGGCTGGTATCGCCGTAACTTTGATGGTGCCAAGTTGCTGCTGTTATGCGACATCATCAGACGGCATACGAGCCACCCCTGGGCAGATATGCAATCGACTGAGGGTCGTGTGGCTATCGAAGGAGGGATATAGGAAGAGATGAAGGGGTAGTCGACTAAGCGATGACCGAAGTCTGCAAGCTGGCCGTGTGCGCGTTTGGACGGACCGACGACGTGTTCGAGGTCATCGCGTGCGTGCTGGACATCACGTTTTCGCGTTCCATTAATCACATTTTATTTGTTGTTTAATTGAATGAAACAAATGAGGAATGAGACTATGAGGCACGTGTATTTACAATGCAAGGCAACTGTTCTACGAAGCAATCCATTAAAAAACAGGAGACAAGACAACTTCTTCAGTTAGGGATTGTTGCATAGAAGGTAACGCTTGCAAAGAAAGGAGGTGCGATTGTTAGTCCGTAAAGCTTTGGAAAACATTAATACCAAAGTCCAACACCATACAGTCCCGTAGAATCTCTTCGAGAACACAAGAACGAGTGTGCGACGTACAAGTGGCTAGTGTGAATTCAAGTCGACAGCAGGTCTGCTGCGATCGGAATATAGAAAGAGACTTTTAGAGATAACAGAAAAATGGTTAAATCAGAAATGGACAGGAAAGCGCATATTGATCATCCTTTCAAATGATTGATGAATGCCAAGCCAAACTGTACCGTATATCGCCCCGAGGACCAGCTTCGCCACCATGCAAAAATAAATTATTAGCTTAGTGATGAACACTACTGAAAAATGGAAACTTACTCCACGGTGTGTGAAGAGCGGCAGCCTGTTGCAGTAAGTAGTCATATACTGGATTTCAGGGGGTTGGGTCGCCGATACGCTGATCTAGCCCAACCAACTGCCCTTCTCACCAATTGTAATCATCGATAACGCCCAACAATCTCGACCGTCTCGACTCCAGAGCAATAGCTATGTCAGATATTGACATTTCTATCAGGACAGCTTCGACGAATCTGATACCGAAACCACATACAGTTTACCATGTGCAGTTGCGATTACCACTGCGATCATACACTGTCATTAAGCGTTACTCAGACTTCGATAAGCTAGTATCCGATTTAGAGACCTCAGTCGGTGAAAGTCCACCGTTCAAACTACCAAAGAAGAAGCTCTTTGGAACATCGGTGGATAACTCGCAGCTAATCGAGGAGCGACGAATAGGGCTTGAGAATTTCCTGAAAGAAGTGAACAAATCATCAGACGCGAGATGGCGACTGACGGACGCCTGGCGGGATTTTCTGGCGCTCTCGGCAAATGGACGAGGTGGACAAGGCGGAGGAAGCGCTTTATTATCGTCAAATTCAACTCAGGCGTCACTGCTTATGCCTTCGGGAAAGAATATTTCAGATCCAATTGTTTGGCTCGACACCTTGCACGAAGCTAAGACGCTGCTGCACGAAGCACGGAAGTACCTATCGGATCGCGATTTGCTTGCGAATTCAGGAGTTTTAAATCGGAATGGAGTCTTGGAGTCACATTCAAGTGCAGCAGAGGCAAAAAAATGTTTAGTACAGTCGGGTACAAAGGTTGTGATGTTGGAACGTGGGCTGAAGGAGCTGGGAGGCTCAGTTGGACAAGGCGAGCTGCGCCGACGGACGGACATGCTGAGTCTGGTCAAGAAAGAACGAGAAGGTCTAGAGAGCCTTGCGTCGACCGTCTCACGGAACGAAGAAACCGCAAGCACGACGACTACCGAATCAACGGATCGGACTGCATTGTTTACCGGAAGTAAAGGCGTATTAAGCAGCGTTACGAGTTCTGCCAAACGAGTTCTAGGGCCGCTCACGGAGACCGCGGAGACACGGCAACTGGACAACAAAGGCCTCTTGAGTTTGCAGATGAAAAAGATGGAGGAGCAGGATGACACATTACTGGAGTTTAGCAAAATATTATCAAGGCAAAGGCAGCTCGGTGTTGAAATTAACGACGAGCTTGAGTTACAGAATGAAATGCTGCGTATGCTCGAGGAAGATGTCGAGAACTCCGATTCTAAATTGAACAGAGCGGAGAAAAAGCTAAGAAAGATCAAGTAGGAGTTTCGCGTCAGTTACTGGTCTAAGTAAGATTGTTTCTTGATTCGATATTGCCAATGGAAGATGTAAATTCTACTCGCAGTGCTGGCTCTAGTATTAATTTGTACGTATGTTTCGTTTCATCTTAAGATATTTAGACTTTGATTGTATCGAGGAGGGTCCCATATACTTTTCCTTATGTACAAATCCAGATATAGTTTCTCGATCCCGATGGTCTGTAAGCATACAGAATCACTTAACATGAGATATTCTTTACAAATATCGCAATCGTTAGATCCTCGTCCGCCATGTGCTATATGTACTTGATAATTGCAAAATTAATTTCATTTTTGCCAAGGGACGGAACACCACCGCACAAACTCGATCTAATCACGGAACCCAATGTAACTAAACTGAACCCAAATGACAATAAATAAGAATGAATCACATAAGTTTCAACTGAATCAAGCACATACTACATATAAGCAATGAAACAACCATCTATGCCACATTTATGTTCTTTGTCTACTGACTCGTGCACTGCGCCCGCTCACCACCAGCCTCGTCATCCTCATCCTCGTCATCAGGACCACTGGCTCTCGCACGACCTTGCTGCATAGGGTCAACGTCCTGCAAGACAACTTCCTCAACTATGCCATCGGCAGGGATCTCAAGCGCAGGGCGCGGCGGGAGAACACTCTCTAAAAGAGCAAGCTGCTCAGGACTAGCGAAATTGTTGCCTGGAAATTCGACCTCGAACTCGACGTAAAGATTTCCAAAGTTGTGAAGTCTGTACGAAGGCATACCACGACCTTCGACGACCTTAACCATTCCAGGATGGATAGTCTCGCCCGGGATAACATCAACCTTAAGCCATTCATTGTCGAGATGCTTGATCGCAATACTTCCACCGGCCAGCGCAGTGAGCAAATCGACTTTGGCATGATAGTACAGGTCGTCTTTCTTTCTGGTGAATCTCTCATGAGGCTGCTCGTCAACCACAAAGATAACGTCTCCAGGTAAAATGTCTGGACCCTGGTCTCCCTGCTCTGGAAATGTAATCTTCTGTCCGTTGCTCATACCTTTGTCGATGTGAACCTCTAAAATCTTCTTCTCGTTGATGGTCTTCTTGCCACTGCAGCCCTTACATCTATCCTTGTCCTTGACGATCTCACCTTCACCCTTGCAATCTTGACAGACGGTCTGAAACTGCTGAATGATATGGCCCATACCTCGCTGAAAGGTAACCGATCCAGTACCGTTACAAGTGCTGCATTTCTTGACTGCACCCTCCTTTCCACCCTTGCCGTTACATTTCTGACAAGTGACTGTTCTAGTAAGCGCCAGCTTTGCAACCTTTCCCTTGTACAGATCCTCCAATGTAACTCGCAGCGCATGAACAATATCTCGGCTCTGACGATTCTGTTAGTATATCATGGAGTCACGGAAAACTGTTATACATTGTATACATACTCTACGTGGACCAGAAGGTCTGCCGCCACCACCAAACATTCCGCCAAAGCCACCGGCACCGCCAAAGAATTGCGAGAAAAGAGCCTCAGCAGCATTACCATTCATTCCTCCCATATCTCCAGCGCCAGACAAGCCTTCTTCGCCATACCTATCATAAATTTCTCGCTTCTGGGGATCTGAAAGGATTTCATATGCATGTGAAACATCTTTGAACTTCTCCGCTGCTTCTGGGCTGTGCTGGTTCTTGTCTGGATGATATTTCAAAGCGTTGATTCTAGGTATAGAAGTATTAGACGCGTGAACTCCCTGTGACTCGCGATTCCATGACGCACCTGTAGGCTTTCTTTATCTGCGCGTCATTCGCATCAGGTGAAATTCCTAGACAAGGGTAAGGAAACCATTACCAAAATAAAGGGCAGAATTAAGATAAAATAGTCCGTCTTCTCTCGCCACTCAGAGGATCGTCAAGGAAGAAAAGATGTACTTGATATTAAACGTTGAGAATCACTTACCCAGAACATCGTAAAATTTTGATTCCTTAACCATTTTTAAGTGCCGAAATCGACAATACTGCAAAAGGGCAAAGACGTCTGAAACAAATAAAACAAATGGAAATGAAAGAAGTCGCTATAGCTGAGCTTTCGCGAGGTTCGAGAACGGAAGTTCGATTTATAAGATCTATCTAACTTTGAGAAACTTCGATTTCAGGTGTCGCCGCTTAAAACTGTATGGGTAACAGAGAAGTTTCAAGATCAACGTTAAGACTTGCCGTCCTAACTTGTTACCTAATTCTCCCTAATTCCACAGACTTCTGAGGTCTTCTATGCTTCGCACGAGTGGCAATTGCTGCTCGATTCTTAGCGAACGTGTGATATTTATGCCATATATCATTTACGCCAAATATGGTGTTCCGAATAACAACAGGGCAATACCCCTTAGGGCTTTTGCCATGCGCATGACTGCTTTTCAAGGAGGGATCAGGACCACAACGCAGCATACTGGTGCTGAACTGACGGAATTCCCGTCTTGTTACCACATTAACCGTTAACAGCAACACTTCGAGGTGAGTCGAATCAATCATAGTCCTACGATTTCGTAAATTGGCAGTTTAACTGACAAACATTTTGCAGCGCCTTTAAATATCCTTTCTTCCTAATTAGAGTCGACATGGGAGGCACTCGCGAAAAGAAAGAAGAATACTTCACGAAACTCCGTTCTCTTCTTGAGGGTGAGAACATTTTGATTTGGTGGTGCCAGGATGGGAATGCTGATAGGTGATTTGATAGATTACAAGAGCATCTTCATCGTTGGAGTTGATAATGTTTCGTCGCAGCAGGTACTTACGAACATACTATTCATTTTAATGGGAGGATCGGTAACTGAATGAAGTGGAATAGATGCACGAGATCCGTAAGACTCTCCGTGGTGACGGTGTCATCTTGATGGGCAAGAACACTATGGTCCGTCGTGCCATCCGTGGCTTCCTCTCCGACTTCCCTGAGTTTGAGCGTCTCCTTCCCCACGTTAGGGGCAATGTCGGGTTTGTCTTCACCAACTCCGACCTGAAGACCATCCGTGAGGCCATAGTCGCTAACAAGGTCGCCGCTCCTGCACGTGCTGGTGCAATTGCCCCCAAAGAAGTATGGATCCCTGCTGGCAACACTGGTATGGAGCCCGGTAAAACCTCTTTCTTCCAGGCCCTCGGCGTCCCCACCAAAATCGCACGTGGTACTATCGAGATTACATCCGATGTCCTTGTCGTGTCTCCTGGCGCCAAGGTCGGTGCTTCGGAGGCAACTTTGCTGAATATGTTGAACATCTCGCCCTTCACCTATGGTATGTCTGTTCTTCAGGTCTACGACCAGGGCCAGGTGTTTACCCCCGAAATTCTCGACATTGAGGAGGAGACTCTCATCAAGAGCTTCACCTCTGCCATCACTACGATTACCTCTATCTCCCTCGCCATCGGTTACCCGACTCTACCTGCTGTAATCCACTCCGTCATCAACCATTACAAGAACGTTCTCGCCATCTCTATTGGGACCGAGTACACCTTTGAAGGCGCTGAGGCTATCAAGGACAGAATCGCTAACCCAGACGCTTATGCCGCCGCTGCTCCGGCGGTTACCGCTTCAGCTGAGGAGTCCGTAACTGCCGCTGCTGAGGAGGCTCCTGCTGAGGAGGCTGAGGAGTCTGAAGATGATATGGGTATGCTACATTAGCTGTCCAATTTTATCTTGGGTTTCTAACGTCACATTTAGGATTCGGTCTGTTCGACTAACTGATTTAAATTCCGATCATTTTAACATTTCCTTCCTGTATTATAAGAAGTTCACAATAGTGATGGAAGTGTTGTTAGATGTGGGATTGTTGGTGCATGAATAAATAAGTTTTTTCGAACGAAAATATAAGGGTTGATCAAAGAGGTAATTAGAACGACCTTACTTGGATTGACTGACTATCTACAATATATCACTGTCTACTAAAGTCAACATCTAATCAATACTGAAGCTCAATGTACTGCTGTTCTCAATTGTGGTCGCCCAAAAATGACCATTGATTTTCACAGCCGACGTCGAACACAATCGAAGCATCTGACCATATGTGAGACCCGTACCAATATTAGGAGCATAGTAGTGAATTAATACGACTATTGAGGATGTACGCATGCATGTAATAGCATCTCCATTGAAACCTGGAAATTTTGGAGAGTACTGTGGACTACTAATCGATGTATGACATATTAACTCCCCCATCTGAATTTATCGGGTAACGCGCGCCGCACAAATGGAGTCGTGGGGATATATGCTTTCAAGTTATCCGGCAAGTCTGACGTTTTATTTGTCAATATGGCCTTCAAAACTGATTCCAATCTGCTGGTGGCCCTGTTCACCAAATTGACATAGCTGCCATGATTACTGTCAGTAAATGCTGCAATTAGCACAGGCAATAGCGTAAACATACGACGTGGAGGTCTGAACATCAGGAGGTGACGTCACCACTGGTAGCCTAAGAAGGCTCTTCTTCAGAACATAGCAGTCCAGAAGCATCTGTTCTGCACAGATTTCGGTCATCGGCTTACACCTTGGAATATTGGACAGGAACGTGTTCACAGTCGTTTCAACCACTCGGTCACAAAATGATCGAATATACATGTCCTTGTTCAGATTCTCAAGGACATGCCGCACGTTCGTCTCGATTATCCGCACAAGTTCAGTAATGTATGCGCTCTGATCGCCGACACTATCGAGCTTGCCCCAGTTTAAATTCACCATTTCTCGCCATGCCGGCCTGCAATCAGCCTCCACCTTCCGAACAAGACTTTGAACCGCAGAGCTGGAGACGGAAAAAAATGCGTCTTTTTCCTTTTCGAAGTCAACCTTGGATTTGTACTCTTCGTCAATGACATCTGCAATACGCTGCTCGAGTTGCTCAGCAGTAGTATGGCAATAATCTGCCGTTGAGATTATAAGGCATGTAGTCTGAACCTCTTGTTCTGTTAGGATCTTATCGACAACGTGAGATGATAGTACGCGGTCTGCGTATTGTTGAAGATACTTGGCAAAAGTGCGAGAGAGGTTGAGTAATTGTGATCCGGTCGATATCTTGGATGACTGTGCAAGTGTTTGTCTGTAAAATAGAAAGAGATCGACTGAAGATGGTAGAACGTGCTGAGGCACTTCGTCTTCGGAGATTGGCGGAATAACCATTTGATTACTATATTGTGTGACCAGGGCCGAGAGCTTTCGGTTCTGAGATTCCACCCAGAGATCGAGATAGGGCTCAAATGCTTCAGAAATAGCACGACCAAAAACGAGTTTGCTCTTCTCGCTCATACCGCTGTCGATGGAGGCTCGCACGTTCGAGAATCGCCGTTCCAAAAATTGTTCAAATTCCATTGTCTCCTCTAGTCCTTTTAGTAGTAGATCCACATTTAGCGCATTTTTGCTCCGAGATAAGTTGACCTTGTAGTCATCCCTAATGGCTTCAGTATATCATCACAGAATAATGGGGGACAATCGCTATGCGAACCTTGTGATCTCGCAGAATGAACGACATAAACTTTCGAGCACTTTCCATTGTGGTGGGAACATTTGATTGATCTGGGACTCTAACCTCTTCAACATCCGCTTCAGGTACGAATATCGTCGCGAAATGTTGTCAAGAGATCCAGCCTGATGTGAATATTATAAGCAGTGTGCATTGTGGCAGACGGCAACACTGTACTTACCTCATCACTCCCTCTAAATATATTTCGATACTCACGCAATTGAGTGTTGCAGTACCAAGTGATCAAGCGCTGGCGATAACTTTCTCCAAGAATCTCCATGACCATACAACCCTCTATCAAAACAGAAGATCTTTCGCCGAAGAATTCCGGCTTCTTCCCCTCTACAGCTGCCTCAAAATCGGCGCAAACTTGTTCTGATATAGAATGTTGCAGTTCCGCAACATTCCGACTGAGACTCGCTATCTGAGCGATGGATCGATACGACTTGAAATGACCAACTAGTTCAATGACAGCTTCAAGCAGCTGCGCGGCGTCCTTATATTCTCGATTCTTGCTGAATATCGTAAGTTGTTCATATGCAGTCGTAAGCATCTGCAACCTCTTCAACATAGTCATTGACATCGTGAGATTGCGCTTCGTTTCATCCAGTTTTCGGATATCCGCTGTCATTCCTGTGATGACCTCTTCCGCAATCACCGCACGCTCCCGGACTGCCTCGATATGCGAAAAGATATTGGCGAGTTCAGTATGTGCGCGGGCAACTCTCTGAACACTAGGCTCCGCTGCCTCCTGCGCTGCCAGTAGCTCTGACATTTTAGCGTCAAGTGCATGGAAGTACAGAACGAGGTGGTCACGCGCCTGAGGAAGAGCGCCGATGCTCCATTGACTTGCGAAGATCTCGAGAAGATGCGGAATGGGATCATAATCAGCCTGGTCAAGCGGGTCGAGTAGCGAAGGCTCAATTGTCGCTTTGACGGCAGTCTTACTCATAGATTTCAAGCCGGCATTGCTGGAAGTAGACATCGTGTTGCGGAAGGCCTTGGATCCAAGAAGCCAATCTGGCCAACGTCCTCAACTACACGAGGCTTTAGTGAGTAGGATTGCACGTTATAAATGGCATACCAGAATTAATTGAGCAGTTCGCAGTAGTTGACATCAAAGAGGGCGCTTATATATCAGCCTTTCCCTCAATTAGTGAATATGACACACGCTAATGCTATTGGACTCGTGTCGTGACCGGCCGACGATGTATGTCTTGCCGGAGCCACAAACAGGGCTCCGATAATTGAAGGCACACGCTAGACACTGGACAGCCACAAATACAAGCCACGCAATTGCTGTAAACGCATTCGCACAACGCGTTTATTCCCCTAGATCGCGTGTCTGCGTACATATGTTTTCCATCTCAGTCGCACTGAAAATTTCTTGAATTCCCATCCAACTACAGCCGATATAATACACCGCAGAGATCATAGTTTCGGGAACTACTATTTTAATACCAATTACTAAATAACGACCTATCTTATAATGGATAACATTACTCCAAGAGAGTCCAAGAAACTGGAGGAGATCAACGTTGACCTCACCATGCGGAGCATTGCCAATGTATGGACATGTCGTGCGTTACATGGTTCTTCAGAGATCAATTATACTGACAATTAGATAGACGTACATGTCGATGGTTGAGCGGTGTTTCTCTAACTGTGTCAACGATCTCACGTCAAAGGCACTGTCCGGCAAGGAGGAGACCTGTATCAAGCGATGCGGCGAGAAGTTCATGAAGTATCAGCAGCGTGTTGAGCAGCGATTCAACGAGGAGAGGTATTGGAGTTCTACTATTCTATTTTGCTGTGTTTCTAGCTTGTTAACTTTCCTAGCGCCGCTCTCAATGGTCCTTAACTGTGGCGGAATTAGCATGTTACGATAGCTCGGAAGGTTTGGAGTCCTACTTTGCATTCGCCATGTAATTAGTTTGCTTGCGTTCACGTCGTGATAGCTTGAGTTATATTGTATCGCGACGTGGGGGATTATTATTGTATATACACTGGGGGGGGGGGCTCATAAACAACCTATTTCTTCAACAAGCGATTCTCACGCGATTAACTGAGTCTACTGCGTCTCATTTCAGGAACCGTAACCTAAACTATCTTAGGTCGCGTATATGTCATCATGCACTGTCAAACTTGAACACGACCTTATGAGCCTTGTGCCTGTCGAATAGGTCATATCCTTCCTGAATTGTTTGGATCGGTAGCACGACGTCGAAATACCAATTTGTCTGCATTCTCACGGAGTACCTCGTGCGCGTCCTCGAACTTCCCCACGGACGGGACATTGAAGTTTCTCGAGTTAGCTCGAGTCTAATCTACTCAGGATCAAGATACAAATTTCCGAAAGAGATATTGATATTCTTATTGAATTATTCTGTAGCACTCAATGGTATCGTTGAATGTGAATCTGCCAAGTCAAACGCGAGTCGTGGCGCATTTACAGCTTCAAGGACTTCCAGTGCAATGTCCGCAGCTCGATTGTCAGTCGCCGCTCGAATGGAATGGAGGACACGACGCAGCAGGCACGAAATGGTGGCCCTGTGTCCTCTTTTTCGTAGTTAAGCGGGTGGCATTAGCAGCGTGTGCCAATCGCTCAGGGGACAGACTTGACAGAAAGGACATTGCTTTTGCTTGAATTGGAGGGAGGAAATGATCCGGCATTGCGTTGCTGAAATACCCAGTGGGAAAGATGTCAGCCATGACTGGTAATTTGCTGTCATCTACCTCTGTTTGCAGTTAACACAACTCGTTACGGTGACGACGGTGACGACGCAGCTGCAGCGGTGCAAGCACAGGCGGGAATACAGGAGCATACCATACCCTTCTGGTGACAGAGCTAGAGTTCCGTCCGCTGAAGGCATCCCTTCACATACTCAGTCTGACATTCATAATCTCTGACAGCTTCCTAACAGTTGGCGATTCGACGCATGGACATTTATAGAAGGGATTGGCAGGAAAATTATTTGCCACTGTTAACGAGATCAACCGTCATTCACGTCAGACGACTGGTAGTACAAGGACGGACAACCTATTCTATTACAGTATTAAAATTACGTAAAATTATTCTATGAGGTGATACTGTCAAGTGCATTGAACTTTTCCACACCAGGAATTACGTCAATAACTTCCTACCTATCATAGATCCAATTACATCCAGCAGCCCAATACCACAGTAGACATGCATATCAGTATTTGGCAAATAGTTATCGGCGACAGCAGCTGCAGATTAACGCACGCACAAAGTAGCAATCAGCCATTTTGCATCAAGTCGGAATCGGCTTTCCTCAAGTCGCCCATCATTCGGTAACCGAAAGAAATACGATTGGTTGATGCCACTTCGAATGAGCAGCTCTTGATGTGCCAGTTGAGCTGTTGACAGTGTAGTCCACGAGACGAGCTTCGATGTACACAAACTCATACTTGAATAAAGTTGGGCGTGTCTGCGAACTGTACCCCTGAAAGTTGGCATAGTCGTTCCTGTGGTCGCGTCCTGTCGCGTCCAGAGGCAGCTCATAATCTAACGTGTCTCCAAATTTCATTATCATCAGGTCATCAACAAGCATCGAATAGCATGGACTCTCGTGGTACCCCGGTATCGCTTTTCAATCTTTTGGGACCGCATGTCAAGCACAACACATCCATGGTCAACGGGTCGGTCACGATCTCGTCCCAACATAAAGACGCGCCGCAATTAGCAAGGGACTCGGCGAATGCTGCGACTGCGAATTCGCAAGGACGGATTACGGGAGCGTCGCAACAAATGGGAAATTCTGTTGCCGTTACTACATCTGGAGTGACTAACTACAATTCCGTCACGCAGAGCGTCATCCCTTCAGCGGCGTCACGTCAGCCGACCATATCTCCCTCAAAGACGTCACAAACTAAGAAACGAGAGGGGCCTGCTTCAAAGCAAGCAGCCAGAGGCCCATCGAAACAAGCCGCCAAAGTTGCGTTGACTTCCAGCGTTGTTGCCGGTCCTCCTGTGGCTACAAATAATACCGTTGTCGCAATACCGACTGACGTCGCGTCTCCATCACATACACAGTGGGCAGTTCCTTCTCTGTCTGACTTATTTGCCAACGCGGCACAGAGGAAATCAATCGAAACCACTGAGTCCACCTTGAAAGCGAACTCTCCCTTGAGTATTACCGAGGCTCCTGACCTTTCACCAGCCACACAGAAGAAGCCGCGGCGACCCCGATCTCCAGCGAAAAAAAAAGTAGCTTCTGTCGTAGTGGATTCAAACACAAACGGAAATAATACAACTTTGGAAGTTCGACAGGGCCAGGACCTGCACCCTTTATTCTCAGGAGACACGAAGAAGTCAGCAGCCACGTCCCCAACAACGCAGGCTCCACCAGCTCAATGCGTGCCTAAAACATTCGACATCCCGTCCCTCAACAACTTCTTCTCCTCGTCCTCTGCATCTCCTGCCTCGTCGACGTCGTCACACACTGCCCCTTCACAGCAAGACGAGAGTTCCGCCGTATGGGCCCGAAAATTGGCATTCCAAGCCACGGAGACGCGACGACAGTGCGATGCCGCGGTGACGAGACTCGCAGAGGCGGAGGAGAAGTGGAATGAGGTTCTGCGCGAAACGGGAGAGTCTTTGAGGAGCGCGTTGGTAGACGTTAGAAAGGACGTTAAGGGCAGGATTGATGAGAGTATTTGAAATCTTTGTTTATGCAGTGGGAGGTGATAACTTGTTACTGACAATATTTGTATTTACATAGTGGAGGGAACTGCGGGATATCTTCGAGCTGCCTGTGGTGCGGTGAGGGACTACGTTGCAGCATCAGAGTCAAAGATAGTAAAGCTGGATGCGGGGATGGAAAGGCTCACAGCTGAGGTTGGTCTTCTAAACAGCATGATTGCACGACTTGTGGAGCCATTGAACGAACGTGGGAGTGTCGGGCTACCACGCGGCAGAAAACGGAGACTGTCTGGCGTCCGAGAGGACGAAGAGTATGCAATTCTTAAGGATGAGAAAGTCATGCCAATCAACGATGTACTCCGTAGTACGCCACCAGCTCAGTCACCACCGCCTCCAGTTATTGACGATACACGTCGAAAGTTGGAAAGCAGCTCCAGGCTGGATAGCGATTCTCCCGTGAAAGTTACATCTTCGGACGCGATCGTGCCTGATACTGCGTACCCTTACGAAGAAATCATGCAAGGGAATGAGTTCTTGCCGTCCAACAAAATGCTCCCGCAGCAGCAGCAGCAAAGGCGATTATTATTTTCATCAGATCAACCGTCTGTGGACATGGAAGAATAGTCGATACCATATTCGATACCATACACAACTGACCAGAACCGTGCCGATACCAATACGGGGATACACGTTTGGTTTGCTACTTGCTGTGGTTTTCTTCCTGTACCATATAATCGAAGAATTAATGCTATGCCTTGCACACCCTGTGTTGTAGCAAAAGAAAATGTGTAAACCGCATCTATTACGATACCACAATATGCAATATTACCATAAATGGTTTCCAAATCAGTAAATGATCCAAATGAACACCAAATGAACGCTCTATATGAGTGCTCTATCTCCCTTCTATCGCTCGTTCCTCACATAACAAACACATCACCGATTACTTCTTCCGCTATCTTTTCTAACAACGCAGCTGCACCGTCCTCATGTTGGCCGACAGTGGCGGCAGACGGGACGGTCGAGTTGGAATAGTAGTTGATGAACTCAAAGATCTCCTTGTGCCATCTGCGCGAGTTCTCTGGCTTGAGCACCCAATGGTTCTCGTCTGCCAACAATTGTTAGTTCGAATGATTCCCCTCGCTCAACAACAACAACAACAACAACAACAACAACAACGAAAAGCGGAAGTAACATACCAGGGAAATGCAAAAACTTCGACGGCACGCCCAGCTCCTGCAACACGTTAAACGCAATAATCCCCTCGCTCTCTGGTAGCCGGTAGTCCTTCGCATTATGCACTATGAAATGCGGTGTGGCCCACTTATACATCCTGTTCATCGGGTTGAACTTATAATAGCCCCTAGTATTCTTCAAAAAAGAACCCCCGAAATCATGGGTAGGGAAGTACAGTTCCTCAGATGCGTACTGGTTCAGCGTCGAAAATACGCCGTCATGGGTGACGAGGGCCTTGAAAACCCGACCAAGAGCAGAACCCTGGATCCAGTTGACCATGTATCCGCCGTAAGATGCGCCCGCCGCAATCATTCTGTCGGCGTCGATGAAGGGGTATGTCTTGACGACGTATTGAAGGCCGAGAACTAGGTCGATGTAGGGGTAGGAGCCCCAGTTGTTTGCGATCTTGTCTGTAAAGTCCTTGCCGTAGCCGGTCGAGCCGGTCGGGTTGATCGTCACGACGACGTAGCCGTCCGCGCCATTGTCCGCCCACACGGCCGGATTCCAGCGCGTGGACCAGGAATCATCCCAGGCGGACTGGGGGCCACCGTGGATCAGGAACGCGAGTGGATACGTCTTCGAGGAGTCAAAATTGGTGGGATAAACAATGAACCCGTGAACTTGAACACCTCGGGATCCAGTGAACCAAAACTCCCCGGCCTGCGAGTCTGCAAGCGATGACGCCGGAGCCAGCACCTCCGACGTCGAATTCGAATTCGCATCATACAGCTCATAATACGTCGATTTTGTAATCGCACTCGAAGTCAATAGCAGTTTACTCGCTGACCGCTTCACAAACGCCATCGACTCAACCGAATGCGTCGTATTAAGCTTCACAGGCGGCGTCCCAGCCTTGATATCCAACCGCCATACGACCTCCCGCCCGACATCCTCTCCTGTCAAGTACAAAATGCTGTCCTCATCTGGCGACCACTGCACAGAAGACGGCGACCTATCAAAAGCCTTCCCATCCGTCAAGTTCCGCGCTGAAACCGCAGTCCCGTCCGCGGCCAGATCGTACACATACACGATGTTCTGATCAGACTCATATCCATTTTCCAGCTGAACCAGTCCGGCGACCTGTTTCCCATCCGGCGAAAAGACGGGGGACGAGCACGCGCCGTAACCTGCCTTGTTCAGAGGCATGACTTCACCATCCGGCGCAGTGTACTTCAGCACGTAGAAATATGTTGCGGTGTTGTTCGCTGGGGTCAGTTCCGGAGCCTTGGCGTTAATAACGAGGGCGTCGTCCCCGAGATCAAAGTCGCTCGCGCTCGGGAACGGCATAATAGGGGACTCGAGTCCCGTTCCCGCGATGTAGTTCGTGAACGGTTCGACGACCTTCGTGAGGTCCTTGGAGTCGAGGAGGGCGCCGAAGACAGCATTGCGGTTCTCAGTGAGCCAGTAGTCCCAGTGACGGACGAATATGGTGTCGTAGAGGAGGCCGCTGTCTAACTTGGGCGGCTCGTCGGGGGAGAGGAGCGAGCCGTCGGGGGTCGCCCAGCCGGAGACGGCGATGCGAACGCCGGATGACGTCGCACGAGTTTTAAGATTCTGGACCGTGCCGGGAAAAGAGAAAAGGTGCTTGGTGGCTCCGGAGTCGACATCGATGGACCAGAGGGTAGTGTATGCTGAGGATGCATTCAGGTAAAGAAGCGTTGTTGCGTCAGTCTCCGCCCAAGCAATATCGGAAACATCGCTGGCATCGGCGAGAGGTTCCTTAGAGGTATTTCCAATGAGCGAAAGGATTTTGAGGGATGAGGACCACGAGTGCGAGTCGAAGGAGTATGATGAGGACGTGTACGCCGCCACAGTCCCATCCAGATTCGGAATGGCCTCAGATCGTCGGGGAGCAGTAAGCAGATCATCATATGTGAATGGTTTCGTCGCGGCAACATACGCGACGAACACGGCCAAACCGAGCGTCGTGCCCTTCATGATTGGTGGCAATGGAAACGAGAAGGGCAAGATCTTAAAGGGGAACTGCAGACTGCTACAGTGTTCTTATTCCGCACTCTCAGGGTGTCGATAGTATTCACTGAAACTTGAGCACCGCGGTCGACAATGTCGAGAGGCGAGTGAGAACCTAGAAATATGTGCGGGGCCTATGGCGCAGTTAGCACCTCAAAGGTTTGCCTCTTGCTTGTTTAACACCATTCGCTCGGTGCCTCTGTGCTTGCGCCATCGCCGGCAGCTGTCAAGGTGTTCCCGGGGAAGATTAGGGTACTAAACTGGCCCATGCCCGCCAGTGGCATTCAGAGACAATACCGTCACGTTGTGGGACCCCTCAGTCGAGGCCGACAACGAGGAGATCGCAGCGCAGAAGCGCCGCGGGCGAGCTAGCTGGATGACATCCCTCCGCGGCTGCTGTATTGGCAGAAGGACGTGCAATAGTGCACTGCATGGTAGACAGATAGAGCTAAACCAGATGGCTTACACACCTTCTTAATGTTTGGTATGACAATAGTTTTTCTAACAGAATTAACCCACAAGATCTGTATGGGATTCATTTGTTGTCTGTCATATGTAGCACTTCGACTTGTTGGGGACCATTATCTGGATGAAACTTATTCAAGAATAAATTTTATCAAATGCATGCGGTGCGTCCGGACAATCGTGTACTCATACAAGCTCAATCCTGCATAACAATACAAATACACCTGTACAATTGATATACAAATCTCCCTCATAAGATATGTCAATATAGATTCCATCAGGCGTTGCTACACTAAAGACCTGTCCTGCATTCCACAATACTTTCCAGCGCATACCCTCACATAAAAAAATACCATAATTTTTGCATTTATTTTATTTTATTCTTTTCTTTGACTGCTTGCCTATCCAGCACCCCACCTCGCCGCCCCGGCTTTTGCAGCCACGGCAGGCGAAGAAACGACCCGCGTCTTCGTCGATCCGGGTTGTTTACGCGACTTATGAGCTTTCGGCATCGGCTCTGGTGATGACACTGTTGCTGCCTTGGCGCCGAGAGTTGGGAAATCTTCCATTGACTTGATAGCCAGGGCCGTCGCGCCTTTGGCGGTTGTCGTCTGACCCGGGGTAGATGTGGACGATACCTTCCGTACACCACTGACTTCCTTCGCAAGAGGTGGTGCTGTTGACGGCGTCGGCAACGCAGGGAATTCCGCCTCATCGGTCAGTGTGATATTCTTCTTCTGCGCCTGTGGGGTCACGCTATTTCCATTAATGCCTGAAAAAATCGCTGCCGCGCCAGAAGACCGGCCACGTGCTTCAAGGCGTGCGAGCAATTCATGCGGGATGGAGTGCAGAAAGACGCAGGTGTCGCCTGCCAGGCACGAGTTCTGGAGCCAGTACCTGCACACGGTGGCGGAGAGATCATGTGTAAAGCGGCAGTCTGGGCGAAGGCATTGGCCGGTTGTGAGGAAGTATCCTGTAGCGGGGAATTAGTCACTGTCAGCTCTAGAAGTGGAAGGCAGACATACGGCACACAGTCGGGATCTTCGGGTGTTCTTTACTAGAGCTGGAAGAGCCTGCATGAGTAGACTGAATGCTATATGCGGGCCCGATGGTTTGCACTTTGACGGGCTGCTGCTGTGTGGTGGACTTCCCGGTCAACTTATCCATAAGCTCGTTCAGAGTGATTAAGACATCGTAGCTATTCCGCTCCAGGGCCGAAGTGATGTCTGCATCCTTCAGCTGTGCTGTGGAGGGAAATGCAAGTGCGGCACGTATATGGTCGAATGGAGATGTGTTATCAAATGAAACGCGCGTGGCAGTTGTGAGAGCACGAGTAGTGGTAGTGGTTGGAGCCTTTAAATTGGTAGAAGATGTTGGCGCAGCTGCGGCGTTTGCTGTAGGGGTGCTAGCACCGATTGTGAAGGATGATGCAGACGTCGATGGAGATGAAGATGATGAGGTGGTTGATGCGGCGGGGACAAGTGACTGTGCCGCAATATCAGTTGCGTCGTTGTCGTACGGGTACGATGACGGCTCGAATGGGGCATCATATTGAGATGGATCGGCAAACTGCGATGATACAGGCGACGACAGGAAAATAGTCTGCTGCGGAGTACTCGACAATGGATTATACTTGTCATCATCTTCGTCGAACACGTCACTGAATGGACTGAAGCTCGAGTCATACGATGGAACAGGACCAGTACTCAGGTCAAATGTACCCATAACCTCAGGAGGAATTGACATTGCCGGGGAAATCGCCGCAGTTCCTTCAGGCGTACCGGACCGCGTAGACGGAGACGACCACACTTCTGCAACAACAGTACTACTATGCATCGCTGCAGAAACCGGTCTTCCGATCGGTGCTCGCACCGAGAACCTTCCCTTGACAACCTTCGCTTTCCTATTTCCCATGCCCACAGTCCCCATCGCAACTTTCGATGCCGCACCACCTTCCCGATGCTTCCAGAGCACTTCTAGAACCTTAGTATCGAGATCGCTGGACGTGAGAACGCGCCCCTGTGCGGCATACATCCGCTCGATAAGCTGCGCGATCTGGTCGGTCTGGTTCTCTTCGAGGACGGCGGGGTCGTTGAGGATAGCCTCACACTCCGCCTGGAGACCTGGCTCAATCATCCGTGCAGTATTGAGTATGCGAAGATGTGTGTGTGAATTTCGCTTACTGCAGATACAGAGTCTCGTGATGGCTCATGGCTGCTGGGACGTCAAGTGAGAAAACTAGGTCGTAGACAAACGTAGTCGGCGAAAATTTCACAGTGCAGTTAAAGGTGAACGTAAACTGCCGATGTATATCGATACTTATTGATGCTAACAATGCCAGTTGGCGTAGAGTACCCCCTACAGATAGGATGCGGTCAATTGTAGGACGACAGTGCAATTCAAATAACACGCAATTTTGGTGTAACCCACTCTCTTCAACCTCTGGCTACGGACGCAACATTGCGATGGACGTGTGTTTGCGCACATTCACAAAACAGCTGGGTCACTATATGCAGTAACTGCGCTACGCGTTTGCGTTTATGCTAACATTCGATGCGTGGCACTACTGGAATATTTCTTGTGTCATAATGCGGCTTTGTGCCATAACTGGGCAACCGCAGGCTCGCAAGTGTAATCGGTAAGGATCTGCAATGAGGGACACGATCCTTATGCTAGCAAATCGTCAACAGCGCGAATTTCTGCCAAAACTCGCTCGGAGCGCGAAAGCGGTCAATGGAAAAAGGTGCATACAGAGTCGGATTATTACATTCAATTCTCAATCAATTTTGCTTGGTGCTGTTGCATGCTCTAATGGAACGCACTAGCGGCAGCAAATTGATCTAATATATCGGCTGTGCACGCTGATCCGGACAAACTGTAATCGGAGCTCCTCTCAATGCGGGGCACGGGCGCTGATGTGGAGTGTGAATGGCGCCGCATCGCAGCCGCACTCTTATCACAACGGAGGATCGAATTCAATGGCAAACTGGTGACATGGCACCTGAGTACTCGATTCGTGGAAGCCTCTATAACCACGGGGAGCACAGTACATACGGAAGGTGGAGAGCCAGTTTATGGGTCGAGCGGCCGGCGTAGGTGACTGCCGTACTCGGAGCCAGGCATGTGCCTCGGCGGTCTGGTGATGATTTGACTGATTCAGACGGAAGCCGGACTTTATTTCAGACGCCTCAGCCACTCACCTCCCCACGTTCCATCTCCCTCCGTACCTCTTGCGAACTGCTGCCCTTCAGATCTGTCTGTATTGGGACTGCTTCGCGATGTTCTCGGACTGCAGGTGTCACAAGACTACTGTGTTACTATCTAAGGATTTGGATTGTTCGACGTAAAGCACAATTGATGAAGTTTGTCCGTCAAGGTAAGGGCGTACATGACTTGAACCATGCAGGACAGTGACGTGTGCGCCGCAGTCTGTGACCGCCTCATCTCCATCACATGAGTGTGCCCCGCAATCTTGATTGCCTTAATTCAATTCTGCCAATCCGTTTGCTAAGTAATTCTGGTTCGACTAGATTCGAACCATAGATGGGTCAGATGTGCCCCGGTTGGAGGTTAATGAAAACGTTAATTCAGACGTTGCATCTGATATTATGCCTATGTTCGCCGCGCATCATCGTATGGATGGGCTATCCATCCATCTTCGTCGATTATCCACCACGCACGCGCCTCTCCCACGTTCCTCTGAATAAAGGCTCAGTGCCAACGCATTACCCATCCCATATAAATAGTCCATTCCCACGCTTCACAAGCCTCGCTAGCCTCGTCCCGAACCCTGATTATCTCCCCTGTCTTATCTGATCTGCGTTCTTCGTCCCGTCTTGCATACTGTCCGCCAACCAGTCCATCACACCTTCGCAATGGCCAGCATGTCTTCCTACCAGCGCCGGATGTCTTCCGGTTCCGCGAATGGCTCCGTCGGTCTCCTTTCCAACGGCTCGTCCAAGGCCACTACGACCTCTCCCACTCTCAAATCCGCCACCCTACCTGCCTTCGGCTCCGTCTACCTCAGAATCGTTGACGACAATTCCGGTTCGTATCAGTATATGATCCCCCTATCCGAAGTCTCCACCTACCCCGTATGTCCTAATCCATTACTGATTATCCCTACTAAAGACTACGCCACTAACCCTCCCCTCCCAGGCCCTCTTCAACATGGTCAAAAAACTCAACACCAACAAGCGCATCTTTGAAGGTGACCACGCCTTCACCGTCCACGTCGACGAAGACGGCCTACCTGGCGCCATCATCCTCGAGCGCTTCTGGGACAAAGTAGTCCGCGACGGCCTCCGCGTCATCGTCACCTACCGCTCTGGCACCACCCCGCCCGAGAAGCTGCCGATCGATAAATCGCTCGCGTCGGGATTGGGCTCGCTCAAAGATCAGGACGACGCGTTTTTTCCGCATTATTCGTAAGCGGTACTGGTAGGCGAATTGGAAGGAAAAAGGGGCGTCAAAAGATGGGACACTCTAATTATAAAGTTGTTTATTAGTATATACTTATCTGCTTCCATGGATCAACCGCTTCCTATTTATTGTATACTTGCTGGTTTGGTAATGATGGTAATGACTCAGGTTCAATTGGACCGTCTTCCTCATTTCGTAACGCAGATGGAGTCGAATAGAGGCATTTCAGCGAAATCAGTACGGTAGATCCTCCAGCCAGCCATAGTATGGTAGTCCTAAGGCGCCGACCATTGGCCACAAGGTCAAACTCAAGAACAACGACGCATTTTTCAATTAATCTTGACGTGCAATGACGTCCGATAGCGTTCTAAAGTACTGAAGTAAGTTCCTCGCGTTTTTTTGGCGACGGCTACAGCTCGCAAGTGTCTGGAAGTCAACTTCCTGATTCCTGATTTATTCCATACGTGACGAGCCAGCCACCTAAACAATGAACCATAAAAGAAAAAACTTCCATCAAGCCTCGTTAGCTTGTTATGCCAACAAATTCTATAAAGTCGGAGTTTACCAAACTTGAGGTTCGCTACTTGTCGCGTTGAGACGCGATTTGAAGATAACCTAACCCTTTAAATTCCTTACAGGTACTCCTGCGCGAATAAAGACCTCACCCACAAGCCCAATTCTCATCTACGCGTTCGCCATACGTGAAAACTGTACATTCAAGAAAGTAAATCTTAATGAAAGAACATTTTATAGAACTCAAACGACTAGATTAACAATATAGTATACACAAAAGCACGTATCAATACATAGGTGTAAAGGAGCTCACAAATACGGAAAGAATTCATTCTCAGCACTGATACAGTAGCCGATGAGACAACTATTAAAGATAGAAGCGCGCGACAAATACACCTCACGTAAATTACATGACTCTGCGACAATACCCTCATCTCGCATTTCACACGTGGACTGCAAAAAAAATCAGATAATAATTCATCGTTCTTCTCTAATATTTAAAACTTTGTGACATAAACCACCCAATTAGCTAATCACCGAGTCGCAGACAAGGCACACAATTGGCACCTCTTTCTCGGCACCGCTCTTCGCCGTGTAAAATGCCTTTGCTTCCGTGTCATCGACGTCAATATGGACAGGTTCTTTCTTTTCCAAGTCGAGATGGGCAAGTGAGTCATCTCCCTCTTTCTTTGCGCGCTTGACTGACTTCTTCTTCTTGCTTGACGCGCTGATGGAAGCCGTATCATCCACTTTCAGGTCCTTTTTATAACGCTTCTTGAGGTCTTCGAGCACACAGGATTCATGGAGCCACGTGCTGCAACTGCTGCACCAGATCATCGTTGTGTCGGGGTTGTAGAAGCGGCGGCATCGGCAGTGCTTTCGTATGGGCTGCAGATGTTCAGTGAACTGTAAAGCAATAGGAGTACATACAAGACAGGCATACCTTTAGCTCGTCGTTATAAGAATCATAGGTCTGACGCCAGAACAAGTCACTCAGTCTATCATCGTCATCCTGTTCCATCCAGTGCGACACAATCGCTTTCCCGGAGACAGTCATCGCGTCAATGACGTCCATGTGGTTCGAGGCCACAAGCTCCTTCTTGCCGTGATAGTACTTTCGTCCGCCTGGCAACTCGGACGGCCAGTACATCCAGAATAACCGAATATAAACGTGGCTCTCGTCTCTGGCTCGGATCTCGAGCACCCTGCCGATCCAGTATAGCGACGGGTCTGCAATCGTGGTACTTTCCTGTATGTGCGAGTGATTGACGTAAACGTAGTCACCAACCGAAAACTTTTCTTCCCCCACTGCCGCCAAGCATTAGCGACTCATCAGAACAATTTCCATCTTGGAGTGCTCCAGAAAACATACCAACAAAATTCCTATACTTCTCCAATTTGGCCCACGCCTCTTTCGGTTGCACAACAAACTCCGCCGAATCCTCCGGCGCAGAACTAATATCCTCGCTCCCTTCATCCCCATGCTTACGCTTCCGCGATTTCTTTGCATTTACTTCCGCCTCTGCACCCGCCTTTCGGACAATTGTGAACGGCACCGCCGTATTAGGGAGAACAAGCGAGAACTGTCCGTCCCCCTCTCCGTCGCGCACATCCTCGTCCTCGTCGGACACAGGGTCCTCATCCTGATCCTCCACCACCTCCGGAGGTAGTGGCGGCGGCGGAATCATCTCACCTCTGAGCCTGGATTTCTTTGTCGATTTCTTCGATGATGTTGTAGGTAATCCGTTCACCTTCTTGGTCGCGACGCCTCGCCTGAATGGTCTGCTGGTCGGTGTCGAATTCGTGGATATCGTTGGGTCGTTTTTCTTTGTGGGCGAGGCTGTTGTTGTGGCTGTGACTTTTGCTGTTACGTTTCCGGATGACGGGTCGACTTTAGTGCCGTTGGACGGGATGGAATATGATGTCATGGTGAGTGGCATCGGCAAATTGTTGGAGGGCAAAGCCTAGTGATGGTGGGTTTGCGAGCGAGCTGTCGCGAGTGGTTGTGGCCCACGGTGGGTGATCCGCGGAAGAAGGTCAGGGGCTAGTTCGATGGAAGGGGTCGCGAGAGGCTGTGGCTGGCGAATTTTCAACGAACCAGGAGTTTGTATCAATGGACATTTTTTTTAATCTAATACGCCTCGATAATAAGCCATTTGATAAATATAATTTGAGGAGATAGCAGAGTGGTAGGTAGTGAGGTCGTTCGATCGTCCAACTGGTAGAGCGAAGACAAAATTTCTCCCCATCTAGATTTATTATACGCAAACATTCAGTTATTTATGGAGGCACTCGTCCCATCTGCGAAGAGGAGCCTCATGGAATTCAGACATTACCCCTTGATTTACGACGCCGCGACTACTTCTCAGCGCATGTGTCGTTGTCCGCAGAACAATTGTTCAATCGCTTGTTTGGGCGCAGCCTCAATGTAGTTTGTACCAAGACCACGATCGTTAGGACTTATATGCATTCAATTAACTGGCCGTACGACTCAGATCTACCTCAGGCGAGAGCCAGAAAGCAGGGAGTGATACTCCAAGGATCATTGTACCTTGTCTCTTTCACGTCAAGCGAAGATCCTTTATTTTCAAATGAGTCTGACCCTCGGTTGCTATGCAGATGCCGCTTGAAAAGCGACTCCGTGCTACTTAACAGATATGCAAAGAAAAGCAAAAGACACTTACAACCCCTGGTTCAACCTCTTCTCTAACTCCCTCACCCATCCGTCCACTGTCTCCAAATTCTTCTTCTCCCGAAGCTCGATCTCGCCCAATCTCTTCTCCGTACCGTCCAGCGCCGCCCGCCATTTTAAAAGCTGAGTCTCAACGACGCTCATCTTGTCCCGCAGCTCGCCGACATTGGAGACAGTCTCGCCGGCTTCGGCGTGCACGAATCGGAGGCTGCGCAGGCGGTCGAGCAGACCTGGCACAATCTGAGTCAGCTTCTCCACATTCGGCAGCGAGTTATAAAGCACGTCGATTTTGTCGGCGTCGTCAGCATTCTGCGGTGCCGCTTTCTCGATGGCGGGAACCTTCTCCGCAGCGCTAGTGATCTCTTTGATCTTCGACAGGGTGACTTCCAGTTTCTCCGCCGAACTAGTCACGCTGTTGACTTTGTGGGAGAGGGTGAGTAGCGTCGGGATGATCGGTTGTTCGAAGATGGTGGTATGGAAGGTGTTGGTGAAACTTATGCTCGAGGTACTGCCAAGTGCTCTCTCGACTTGAGCGAGACGGAGGTCCATATCCAGAATTTTTGAGCGGCTTATGTCTGCATCTTCTGGCATCTTTGTAGGGCGGTTGTCAGTGTTCATACGAATGTTCAGTGTAAGCAGTGGGCATACCTTTCTTTCAACATCGACAGTTCCGGACAACTCATCCGATATACTGTCGTTTTTTACGGCTAGTGCATCCGAACCCAATGACTGAACAATGTTGCTATACCTATCGTCCCCTCGCCTCAGACCCGCAAGTCTGCTCATAGAATCCGCCATTGCCTGTATCTCTCCGGCTTTCGCATAGTCCGGAGCCCTCCCAGTTCCGCTCTTCAGAGATGCGGCAAGCTCCTCTATCTCCTTACTCAACCTCGCGATTTTCATGTCCGTAGATTCAATTATCTGTTCGTGTGGTTCTATCGCCTCCGGAGCGTGTAGCGTCTTGTTAAGGAACCGGTCGCGTGCTGCGTCAGCTGAGATATTAGTGTAGTCGATATCATCATTGGGATGTTCTTCCGGTAGCGAAGAAGATGACGGGGTATCCTATGCAAGTCATTCGTCGGTCAACCTGCCAGTACTAGGAGGAAAACGTATAGCATACTATTCCGGCTTCCGATTCGACGAGATCAGGTGTCTCGAAGACATCAGGCGACCAGGTATCCTGGAAGTGGCTTGTTAGATTAGAAGTAGAGAATAATCGGTTGCAAACCAGACTCACCAGATCGGGTAGATTCTGATATTTTTCAGAAATCGGCATTTTCTAAAACAGAGTTCAGTTCGGGCATCGGACTAGTTCTCCCTACGTGTGGGGTGCTCGGTAGAGAGATGCTGTCCAGGGGTGGTTGCGATTATTGTTGATCATGTCTTGGGTACATTGTCAAGATCGAGACTGTGAACCGGTCGGGTCGTATGCGTGTTGGCTCCAATATTACTTCACGCCCTCTCTAACTTTGCCAAATACTTATGTCGCAATCAATACAAAGCCGGAGCATATGTACTTAGTTATTTCACCCTTAGCTTGTTCTAGTAATAAGTATCCAAACGGACTTCGTTTAGAATATAGTTGTATTACAACATGAGGAAAACGTTATTCAAAAAATTAAGTTGATATTTGAATATCTATACTACGGAGATTCTGTACTCGCATTTTTGCCATTTCAAATACTTGTGCTGTTTCTCTACCGGTCCACAGAACTGTACAGCACAAAGTAGTCCTCACTGTCCTTCCAAAATTGTTAACTTCTGAGCAACCGCTCTGCAGGTTCAAAGCTGTTACGCAGAGACGGTTCCACTCAACTAATTGAACCAGCCGCACAGCGCGAGTTTCAGCCTTGAGCTACCGCAAAGTTAAATGCAACCATGCTCAATTTGTTATGCTAGAATCTAATCCCTGTCGACGGAAATTCAACATGCAACCGTACAGCCCAGTAGTTGTAGCTGATGGACAAAGAAACCAGTGGTCCTTAATATACGATATACGAATTATATCTCGGCGAACTTTCACAAAGAACTCAAAACAGAGAGACTGCGTTAACCAGCATTTATAGTAAATTTGATATATTTTTGTCGTCAGATGACATCATATGAAAGACACATGTTCAGCTTCAACTCCTGCCAACGTTCCCACCAGTACTTCTCTAATTTCACCATTTTTTTGCTTGTCAACGATCAACCTCACCGAATACAAGATCCATGGTACCAATGATAGCGACAGCGTCGGGCAAGAAATGGCCCCTCGCGATGTGATCGAAGGCAGCCAGGTGAGCGAATCCAGGGGCACGAATCTTGCACCTGTAGGGTCTCTCGGAACCGTCTGAAACAACGTACACACCCCTAGATGAAGAAGTAAGTATTTATCGAATCGACCAGACTACGGCGTACGTACATCTCTCCTTTAGGAGCTTCAATGGCGGTGTAGGTCTCGCCAGGGGGTACACTGTAACCCTTGGTGAAAAGCAAAAAGTGATGGATCAAACTCTCCATATCCTCCTTCATCAGCGATCGTGGCGGTGGGCTGATCTTGTAGTCCTCAACCTTGACAGGGCCCGCAGGCATATCGTTCAGACACTGGAAGATGATTCTGAGCGATTGTCTGAACTCCGCCATCCGAATGAGGTATCTGTCGTAGCAGTCGCCGTTGGTGCCGACGGGGATGTCGAAGTCAACCTTGTCGTATACCTCGTACGGCTGGTTCTTACGGATGTCATAGAGAACACCACTGCCGCGCAGCATGACTCCGCTGAAGGAGTAGTTCAATGCTTCCTCGCCCGTCATAATGCCAACGCCGACTGTTCGCATCTTCCAGATACGGTTGTCGGTGAGTAACTCCTCGATCTCATCTATTCTGTCACCGAACTGTGTAGCCCACATGTAGATATCGTCGAGCAAGCCGGGAGGGAGATCCTGGGAAACTCCGCCTGGTCGGACGTACGCAGCGTGAAGGCGTGCACCTGAAACACGCTCGTAGAACTCCATCAACTTCTCACGTTCCTCCATACCCCACAAGAAAGGTGTGAGGGCACCGACGTCCATAGCGTGGGACAAAACACTCATGAGATGGTTAAGGACACGGGATATTTCGGCGAACAAGACGCGAATGTACTTCGCTCGGACGGGGATATCGATATTCAAAAGCTTCTCAACCGCCAATGCAAAAACTTGCTCGTTCGACATCATAGACACGTAATCGAGTCGATCGAAGTAAGGAAGCGCCTGAAGGTAGGTCTTGTATTCTATTTCAAAAAATTAGCCACATTCTCACCATACCAAAATTCTCCTCCGTGTAAGTACCTATCAGCTTCTCGGTTCCTCTATGCAACAAACCAACGTGAGGGTCCGATCGCAGGATTTCCTCTCCGTGAAGCTCCAAGATCAATCGCAACACTCCGTGCGCGGCAGGATGCTGCGGACCGAAGTTGACGGTGAACGCACGAATTTTCCGATTCTTGGCGTCGTCAAGATCCTTATACGTCTCTACAGCCATAAAAATGCGTCAGAAATATTCAAGTCATACATTCATAGATGCGAAAGTAAATCGTACGTTTGTTGAAACTGTTTGTCAAACGGTCGTCCTCAATCTGTTCAAATGTTGTGCCCGGATAATGGCCCTCGGTCTCCGCACTCCTGACGGCGCATGATCTGAAATTTCGTCGTGGAAGGGAAGGAAACAATCGCGCGGCCGGTCGCGACAGTGGTTGTGCAGTTAAGGCCAGTCTCTGTCTAAGGAGGGAAGTTGACCTCAGCATTTTGAAGTGAATGAAGCGTGGAACAATTCCTCGATGGAAACTCGATTTCGAGATGCAGCCTACCCTGCGACCTGCTAATGATTCCGACCCTGAGTGGAGTAGGTTGACTAGGGATAAATATGTAATTCGAAATTCGCTAAGTGTTCCTGGAGTAGGTTCAGGACTTCGGTGGTGTTGCTTGTCCACCGTCAGAGAGCGCGAAAAAAGCGACCGGCGATTGGTGGAGCATATCTACGGAGTAACGAGTGCACCAAACCGCTAACTCTGATCGAATTGGGATATGGATTTTTTTTTTGCTCGGCCTGGATAGAAGAGGATCAGGAATTTTCTTCGGTTCGCGCGAAATCCCATATTTCGAAGGGAGTTTTACAGAAATAGAGATGGTTGATTACACACAGCGGAATAGAGTGGGAATAGAGCACGATCGAGTTACGAATGTATGGTGTTTCTAGTCGGTGTTGCAGCTGACTCAAGACGCGGAGATGCTAATTAATTTTGCAGGTCTCGAGCACTGATTTCCCAGGACATTATCCTGGCGAAGATCACTCGTGGAACTTGGAGAAGTTTAAGGAGGTATGACTGCTGGTGCCTTGTTCCTTGTGATATTTAATATACCCTCTGGCTTACAATATCATAGAATTTTCAAGTGAATATTTCGCATCTTACAGATCTCACCTCGATTTATGATCTCATCGGCCTCGATACTTCAGTCGCAAATGCTTTTCGCCGAATTATGATCTCTGAGATTCCTACGTTAGCCATCGAGTATGTATACATCGAGAGCAATACTTCCATAATACAAGACGAAGTTTTGGCACAGAGACTGGGTCTCATACCGCTGAAGGCTAATCCAGACTATCTTCGCTGGTTTAAGAGTAAGTATCATATTGAATTAAGCCATTACTCGCAGGATTCTAAGTGTGGGAACAGAGGATGACCCAGATTTTGAGCCGACTGACTACGACACTGTCGTCTTACATCTCGCTGCGAAATGCACAGCCAACTCAAAGGCGCCGGCGGGTACGACCGATCCGAAACTCCTATACCATAACGCGCATGTCTATGCGTCACAGATCCAGTTCGAGCCCCAGGGTCGACAGTCTGAGTGGTTTCCCCACGGTATAAAACCAACTAATCCGGACATCCTAATTGCCAAGCTACGACCAGGCCAGGAAATCGATTTGACCATGCACTGCATTCTAGGTATCGGTCAGGATCATGCGAAATTCAGCCCTGTCGCTACCGCCAGCTATAGATTGCTCCCTACCATAGACATTATCGGAGATCCAATTACTGGTGAACTTGCTCAGAAATTCAAGAACTGCTTCCCTAAAGGTGTTGTTGGAATCAACTCCAAAGGTGAAGCATATGTCAAGGACGCTCGAAAGGATACCGTTTCGCGTGAAGTCCTGCGCCATCCAGAATTTCAAGGACGAGTTAAGCTAGGACGTCGGCGCGACCACTTCATATGTAGGATTGTCTTTTTTTTGGCTGACAGCTGTTTCTTCGTACTGACTGATGGCATTTACGGTAGTCTCGGTCGAATCCACCGGTGCCATGACACCGGACGATATCTTCCTTAAGAGCATCCAGTTGTTGAAAAAGAAATGTCAGATTTTGCGTAAATTTGACCTTCGAACTTAGATTCGTGCTTG
This sequence comes from Lipomyces lipofer, assembly GCA_003705915.2. Taxonomy (NCBI): domain Eukaryota; kingdom Fungi; phylum Ascomycota; class Lipomycetes; order Lipomycetales; family Lipomycetaceae; genus Lipomyces; species Lipomyces lipofer. The sequence continues at coordinate 20,763 of PPJX02000052.1, read as the reverse complement.
GTTTAATGATGTAATTGGGCTAGTTCTTAGTTTGTTGGATCTTGGTATCATATGTTTCGGCGTTATGTGAATATTAAAAGTATTTAGTTGTCATTACTGCAAGTCCATACGTCGTCAAACGAACTTTTCTGTAGTTCACGGCTGAAATTCAATGTGTAGAAGTGGCGCATTCAAGCGCCTATCTCACAGGCATAATCCGATATGGCTCAGTTTTAACTATCTTAGAAACGACCTGAGACTTTCTATTCCCAAACAAGATCACAAACACCATTATGACCAATTGCGCAATGAAGAGTATAAGTACAAATAAGAATAACCACGCCCAAAACATGTGAGTGAATCCATTTCTTAAAACTATAACACGAATTCCCAACACTGAAACACCAATATTCCAATGAAGTAGCTATGCCCTTAACCTTTAAACGTTGTCGTCGTGGTACACAAACCTATGCAATTTTCAATTGTTAGATTACAATGACGCTTGAATACAAAACATATCGAAGAAAATACCTCGTCTGCTTTGGACTAAAAGGTGCGCTCGCAACGTATCGACTGTCATCTGGAGGGCGCTCTATACAATGTTATTAGTCCCCATATGGTAATGAACGGATCGACTGTAGCCATGATCAATCATACCGTTCTTATTGTTTCCTGCTAGCATGGACTGAATAGACATTGAAACCGAGGACACTGTTTGTATAGGTGACCATCCAGATCCCAGCACATCTGACATTCGTTAGCAATTGTGGTCCGTGACAAGGTTGCTCTCCACATCGACCCAAAACTAGTCGTATACCTAAACAAATATGACCGTTGCTGCAAATAACATAGTGTTAATCTAACGCTCTGTCACTGCCGACTAAATCAAGCCTCACCTATAAATATGCGGATGCATGGGAATCTCGCGTCCTTGTGACTCAATAAACTTGACTTCTGGTGCCTCTATAGGATATGACGACGGGAATCGAAATTGCAATCGGAAATTCTTGCCCACGTATAGTGGATTATTGTCCATTACTTGTATATCGATCATCCATATTGAGAAATCTTCCGCCTGGAAAACTGATATTCCTAGAACCATAGAAGTCGTCAGAAGTAATCATTCGTCGTTTGAGTCCGCCACTGAACAGCAATACGATGTAGGCGCTGGACACAGACCACTGCATGATGAAGTCCTTGACTCGCATCATCCGTCTGGAAAAAGCTTGGCTTACCAATGGGGGGGTTATGCTGCAAATCGTTCAGCTCCCTACCTAACCGTTTCGTATATCCCATCATCTTAATGTGACATCAACCTTGCACAACTGCCAACAGAAACAATATGCAAACGATAAAGACTCCGACAAGCAATCAATAGTTATCCGATTATCGATCCTGAAACTGGAAGACTGTATATATGTATAGTTGCATTCATATATGTGACAGTCAAGAATGGGACTAAACGGCGAGCGACACTTTGTTGGTGGTGTGCCTAATTAAGGTAATTCAAAGAACTTCTACTCAGGAGTAGGGTTAAACCTTTAGACACCTCCATGGTTGCGGTTCAGGGGATGATGCATCACATCCAAAAGTTGATAGAGCCATTCTACTGTAAATATCCATGAAATCTGTAGCATTGACCATTACCACGGGCTACTCACAGAATAATGGGCATACTGAATACTGCAATTCAACCACAGTTGTCGATCAAGACGAAGGTATTGGTGCTCAGTAGCTACAGCTCACGTCAGGAGGGCAGGTCGGAGCATATTGTACTGCAAAACTCCCAGCGCGCCGGCACATGTAGCCTGTTTAGCTTCAGCAGCCGCTTTGGCTTCCCCTGAATCCACACACCAAATTTGGCGGACAGATTCCATAAGCGAGTACGTGAACAATCGCCTTCTACACTACCCCCGCGATGTGCCAAACCCACGGCGGCAAAGAGCTTCCCAGTTTTGCTGTAGGATAGTGCATCAATTTCACCGGTATCAATCTTTGTTGGAAAGTCATCGTCCTCACACTTGTCCGCTCAGCTTCCCATGAAGCGTCCGCGAACCGAGGACGACACTTCCGATGAGCGTATTTCCGCTTCTTCGCCGATCGAGGTGGCACCCGCACTGAAGCGATCAGCTGCAGTACAGAAGTCTACAACTGAGCAATCTAGTACCTCACCTCTGACTCTTCCGCAGACTCCATCGAAAGTACAAGAACCGCACAATCTGCTGCGAGGATATGGTAAATCTCGACCGTCACAGCTGCAGCGGCGACATCTTCCATCGCCTTTCAGAAAAGTGTCCGCATCGGACCATCTGCGTGATCTTTCGAAAGGGCCTGCCTCACCTACGATATCTCCCTCATCCTTATCGAACATTCTTTATCAGCGATCCAAAGAATCACAGGCGATGAGCACTGACAAGAGCGGTGATAAGACCTTTGGCAGCAACCCCCTCAAGCTAAACCGCAAAATGAAGATTTTATCGCGACCTTACGACGTGGGTTCGAACAGGAACACGCAATATTGTGCATGGCGTCGAAGACAACAGAATGCCAGTTTGTCGACTTACGTGTTCTCTGAGCAAAAATTTGTTGATCAACAGCGTGATCCGCGGATGCACATAGTAGATCTCGAATTGTACTCTTATCTCCGTCTAGTCAAATGCCCTGAAAGGAGAACGTTGGTACAGAATATTTCTGGGGGCGACGCAAACAGCTCGCAGGAAAACGTGACAGACTATGCGAAATTGACCTTCAGAGCCAAGCTTAGTGATTCGTCTATGGACACTTTTTCGCCGGCGCCGTTAAGGGCAAGTTTAGACGGTGCCAGTAACACCGCGGAAGCAGCGAAACCATCCTCGATGATGTCAGCAAAATCAGTCATTCCAGCCGTCGCACTTAGCAAAGACAAAGAGGATCTGGCCATTGCTAATGTGAAGTCTGAGCCTTCGATGACAATAGCTTCAACACCTGTCGGAACTGGTCCCGCGACTGCAATGCCACTGTCTGTACTTATTGGAGAGACACGGCGCAAAATTGGTTTGGTCAATCATTACGAGTCACAGATTAATCAAGTCTTGCTGCCGAATCGTCGCCCCATTGAGGAAGTTGTACCTGTTGCACGTCGGATTCTAGCAAGGTTTGAACAGGCGAGGCAAATGGGAGAGAAAATTGATATTTTACGTGCCGAAGCTGAGTTATCTACAAAGCGACAGGCCGAGCTAGACATGATGGAACGAGAGGGTTCCAGCAGCTCGAACTTGGACGCTGCTCATATCAATGGTTTACGAAGCCCGCAGAAGCGCAAAGAAATAACATCAGTGAAAGAAGAGTCATTGTCACAACCTACATTGAAGCAGGGCAAGGACATTGATGTCGACGATTGGCCTGCACTGCATCCTGGACGAGGGCTCCCTCCTGTGAAGGTGAGGTTTCTTCCTCGAACTGTCATCGATTCTCCTGATGCCAGGACGTGGCAATGCAGCATATTTGGGTGTGATTTCTTGGTTTTGGACGCGACCTTACCAGAAGGCATTGATCAGATCCGAGAGCACTTAAAGTTTCATGTCAGTGATCAAGTCGCTACATCGAGAAACCACAGTTCTGTCGAAGATATGCAGTTAGACGTCGAACACAAAAATGCAGCGAAGACATTAGCCACAGCTTCTCCTTCTCGCGCGTCTTCTCGGCGCCGAGCCTCGTCAGTGGGCCTCACGGTTCACAAACGATCTAGTCGAGCGAAGTCGCCTTCTATGGCAACTCCGAGCAAGTCTGAATTAAATTGTGATCCCAGGAATATTGAGTAAGTTTAATAAACTACATAGATTAAGCCTTAACTATTAGTTACATGCAGAGAGATTATATCTAACTATACTATCATTTAGTGAATTAGTCGAAAAAATCGAGAAAATGGCATATCAATGGAGCTTGTACATGGATGAGCTTGAAAATATTTGAGTGAGAAAGAATATGATGAAGGAACGGAGGTGAAGAAGGCAGAGATGCGCAAAGAGATATATGCGGAAGAATAGCAAGAGGGCAAGGAGGAAATGTGAGAATGGGAGAATGAATAAGACTGCAGTGAGCACTTATGTGGACATGATGATAGGGGACTGTTGCGGTTGAGGATTCCCTTGTCTAGAAGCATCTTCTCGCCTTATATATATTGTACTTTAGGTATATATACGTTTATCGTCAGAAGAGTTGCTGTTGTATCTAGGATATGTTACTGTTTATGGGATATGCTCATCGGAGTTGTATGCAGCGGGTTTCTAAGTACTTGAATATAGGGACTCAATCATGCTTGTATTTGCGTGCAATGACCTCACATTACGTATCTACATGCCACCCTCATACTAGAGAGGTGCTCCACGACATTGATATGCACAGCCTCAAAGCAATTGAAACCAACAAGCTCAGCCGCCAATTCACAAACAAGTGGAACAAATTAACAATGGTAACAACATCAAGGATATATGTATAGCAACATGCTAGTCATATGAAAACACTAATCGTGACTCGTCGTATAAAGACACATCAAATCCAACCAAAATTCTCATAATTTGCCACAAGATCAATCTATTTCCCAATAATATTGCCAACCGTCATCATCCTATCTCATTTACTACCAGTCATCGTCCTCCACATCACTCTCATCTTCATCCCTTGACCGCATCCTACTATGCCTTGCTCTTAATGCTTCTGCCAATCCAACGCTTGCACTCTGAACGTTAACTGGCGTCGGCATAGCAGCCTGTTGTGTTGCAATCGGCGACTTCGCGACGCCATTTGATTTGACGGCAGTTGCTGGAGGTGGAGGTGGAGGTGGTGGCGGAGGAATCGAAGCTGCCGTCTTTACCTCCTCGAGATACGCAGCGGGAGTCCAGCCCTCAACGGTCGAACCCGGTTTCTTCGCAAGCCACCAACCGTTTCCTTCCTTCTGAACCACAATCACAATCTCGTCCTTGCGAATTGACAATTGATTCGAACCCTGCGCCTCAAAATCAAAGAGCGCCTTAAACGTCGGCTCGGCTAGAGGCAGCGGCACTTCCGCAGCTTGGGGTGGCGGAGGTGGTGGCGGAGGTTTAGCTGCTGTTGGCGTCATGCTCGAATGCTGGGCTTGCTGCTGTTGCTGTACGGGCTGAACTGCTTGTGGGCGGGCGGGCATTGGCTTCGATGCAGCAGGACGGGCAGGCAGCTGCTGCCCCTGCGGCTGAGGATGAGACTGAGGTTGGAATGACTTGCGATTGGCCGCTTGAGTAGCAGCAACTGCAGCAGATACAGCTGCAGCCGAAGGCTGTTGTTGCGGTTGTGTCGGACCCTGCGGATTAGCATAATGCGCCGCTCCATTTCCATTGGTAACACCATTGCGCGCCGGCACCGCCGGCACAGGTCGAGCAGAAGAACTCGCCACAGTGGTTAGTTTCGCCTGAGGAATCGATTGTGGCTGTGGAGCTGGCTGTGGAGCTGATTGCTGCCGTTGCTGAGTTGCCGCCGACAACGCATATCCCTCTGGAGCGTTGCCACCACCGCGCCTAAGTAGCTTTCCTTGGCCCACAGGCTTAGCAGGCACCTTATTGTTGCGACGAGGATTAGGTTTGGAGACACTATTCGCCGGTTCTCCAGGCGGTACGCGAACCATTCCGCTCTTGTAGATGTCGTCGCGTGGAACACTTTGGTCCTTCTGAAACTTCACAACGGCTTTCTTGCCCGGCTTCTTGTTGTACTCGATCGTAGGTCCGATGCGGATCGACAATGTTGGGATCACCATCTTGAGACGCGTAACTAGCTCAGTCTTCAGCACACACCACAGCAATGGATCAGCCTCCTGAGCTGAGACAGCACCGATACCAATCCAATCATCTCGTAAGTTTGACAGCCCGATGTACTGTATCTGATTCAGGGGTATCGCTCGATCTGTTTGAACAACTAGCTGTCGACTTAAGATATTTTCCGATATGATGTACAGTGCCCGAGATGTAAGAACGATGACGCGAGGTATGCGAACACTGGTACGACCGAGCTTCGCAATAAGCTGCTCACCACGGCAAGAGAAGTGCACGAGCTCTTTATTGGAGATGTTCGCTCCTGTACGAATAAATTCTCCCTGGCCTCCAGAATTTCCAATACCGATGTAGTCGGCCATGAAGCGACGCGAACCGAGCAATGACATACGGCGACGCTCCTTCCGACCACTCAGAACCTGATGTCCATAATCTCGCGTCTGCACATACTGATTTGAGCCACTCACACGACGCCATGCGCGCTGAATCCGGATGGCGCACTCTGTTCGGTACCGCAGGTAACCACGCCAGGCACGCTGGATACGGACAGCCATATTATGCCAGTATCTATCCCGCATATGTTCTAGAGCAAATAAAGTCTCAGGTGTCTTGATAAATGCCTTGCTCACGCCCATCTGATATTCTTCCTTAGGGATAGATGTGTCATGTAGAATCTGTAGGACGGCTGACTTCGCATCGCCCTGCCAGATATAGTCACCTGCATAGGAAGTCTTCGGAGATAGAAGATAGAAACGTTCAGCGAACTTTTCAAACGTCTGTCGATATGCGAATCCCGCACGTCTAATGCGCACGTTCTCTTGTAGACCGAGATATTTAATTTGATGGAGTACAGCTTTGTCGTCGTATTCCGTAGGAGATTTGCTCTGATTAGGTTTGATGGTACGGATGTAGGACGGTTGGCATGTCATGAGTGTGCTGACGAGATCGTTCGCTGACTGCTTGATCTTATCGCTGGCGGTGGGAGGGCGACGCTTCGAGTCTTTGTCCACATGTGCCGGGAACAGCGTATTCAAAAACTGGTTGCCAGATATCGCAATAAGATCCAAGAGATCTTTAAGCAACTGATCTTTGTTCTTATCGGTCATGCCCTCAACTCGGTACATCACATCTCCAGCATAATGCTTGATCAAGAACTTGCCTTGCCGTTGCTCAAAATGAGGATTAGACGCCACCAGTGACAATCGCTGGATAAATGACTGGTCAGCAGCTGAGGAATCGGCATGCGCCGTAGCGCAGGCATCGTTGAGCGCAGCAAAGACACCGGGAGGCCGTTTCTCTTCAATGAGGTCGCAGACAATCTTATTGTTGAAATAGTTGATTGGTGACCACTTGATCTGCTCACGGACGTACTCTTCTTGTTCTGTCTTCAGGGTAAGCTGTATAAAGATTTGCTGCAGTTTCTCGTTGACATAGTTGATGCAAATCTGCTCAAACGAATTGTTCTCAAAGATCTCAAACCCGTAGATATCAAGGATACCGATCGTGCGCTCAGCTTCACCACGAGTCTTCAGGGACACATTGACTCGGTTAACTATCCAGTCGAATAAATTGGAGTAGATACCCTTAGCCAAAGCATCTCGGACGGCGCGCGCTTGAGTAATGTTCAGCGGCACTTCGTATATTGAACCACGTCTGCCTCCGCGAGAAGTCTCCACAATCCTTAATGTGACGGCTTTCTCAACAGCAGCAGCATCGACAGACATGAGATACGCGACGAAGTTCGTAACTGAATTATCGCGCACTGCTGCATTTCCTTCGTCGTTCTCGACGAAATCAATATTTCCCAGCCACAGAATAATCGCGAGAATTTTGAAAATCTCATCCTGCTCGGTCTGATGAAGTCCAATAACCTCCATAGCTTTCAGCGTGTCCTTGAAGTCCTGCAAATCATCGATACCCTGAACACTCGTACACTTGGAAGCAGAAGTGTAAATGTATGACTCTGGTGGCTGTATACCGTATTGCTCGCGGTGCTTCTGACTAGCACCTTTAGTGTACTGATAAAAAATATGAAAATTTCGCTCGTTCTGAATTTGGCCTACGACACGATTCTTCTCGAGAAGATAATTGGTAATGCTTGCTCCCACAGGCTCGCCGATCTTGTTGAACTGGATCTGGAGATACTTGCCATGGCGAGATGAATTGTTGTTACGGAGGGTCTTGGCGCATCCAAACGATTCAAGAAGAGGATTGGTAGCAAGAACCATGTCCTTGATCTCCTGAATGGAGGACGACGAATTGCCAGATACAGACGCGATATACTGCATAATTCGCTTGGCAGCTTCGGTCTTTCCAGCTCCGGATTCACCACTGTAGCATCCAGTTTGATTAGATATATACTACGTAATGCAAATCGCACGAAAGCATACCTAATGATGACGCATTGATTCTCCGAGTAAGATTTCATTTGATAATACGAAGCTTCGGCGATTGCAAAGACATGTGGCGGAACCTGTTCTCCTAGTTAGCGACGGTCAAATTATTGGACAGAATTAGTACGCAGATTTGGCAGCTCACCTCTAAACGGTTTTTGCCTCTATATGATTCTAGCACAGAGTCTGTGTAAATGCCGAGATCTCGAAATGGATTGACTGAAATAAGCTAAAGCAAAGAAATCAGCCCGAAGTTCATACAATAGAAAGGTAGAAGAGTGGTAGCATCCAATAATGCTTCTTCGGGAAAGATTGATACATACCACATGTCCAATATATGTCTAAATCGTAAAATGGATTATTAGTACCAATATGTTCCTAAATTTAAGCTCAATTGCTGGAATAAAGCATACATAGATAAGCGCATTCTCAAAACGCTTCTTAAGATTATCATTGATGGCATCTTCCGAGACTTTGGACAAGAGTGTAAGATCAGATACTCCGACTTCCTTCCGCTTCGTAGTGTCGAAAGCGGCCTTTTTGACGGCTCCTCGCTTAGCAGGTTGCTGGGCATTCTGGCCAGTACCTTGCTGGGCCCTACGGCCAGCGCGCTTGGTGATGGCCATGGCGAGTAGCGGCTACAAGAGACGATAAAGTGGTGACGGTGAAGTGAATAAGGTAAATGGTTAGCAGCGTATCAAGTACGAATTATGAACGCGTCGCCTGCGGATGAGGACGGTTAGCGTCAGACAGTGTGAAGCAAAGCAGTGTGGCTGGGACTTCAGCGATACCAACGGTAAGTTGGTGCAATTATGGGGCAAGTAGTTGCGCCGGTCTTCTGCCTTTAATCGGTAATACGGGCACCACATTAACGAAGTGCATCGACCGCATTGAACTTGAGCACTGCCACCCTCCCAATAATTCCATAGTACTCGCACTTGGAACATTATACAAATGCGAGAGGGATCCTGAGCTAAGGCAAATAGTCATGTATGCTCTCAGCGTTAGAAACTGCAACGATTGCGGACAAAAGTACAGAATAATATCGACAGGCCGGGTAAATTATTAGTCAACCGTAGGGCGGAGGGCGGACCGGATTCGTGACCGATATTAAATTGTGGGTTAGGCGTGGTTCAGGTCGGGGCACAGCAACTTCGGTAGAGAAATGGCTCGCCACTTCTTGGACAGACAGCCATAACTGACATCTTAAGATCGATTGCAATCCGCAATAAACTGCTATCCTGTGGCAAAGATACGGCAAGTCTAGTCATGTCTTCTGGCAAGACCCCAGACCATCATGCGCTGGTGTTCGAGGTGCAGCTCAACCGGCCAGGAGAGACGGAGTCATCGCTCGACGAGACGAGACGAAAGCAAATCGAATCAGAACTACTGCTGGGCTCATCTCCACTATCGCCGCCACCTTTACGGGCGGCTATTGTGAAAGACTTTGAAGAGAATCATCAGTCGCGTGAGCGATCATACGAGAAGCCTGTTGCATCACCACCATCAACTCCATCGTCGACAGTTATGCCTCCAGCGAATGTGGATGGTGCTGTTCAACCGTACTCGAGGAATAACGGATATCATGTCGGTAATATGGTCAATAATAATGGAGATTTTACAGAAAGCAGTAGGAGAAGTATACGAGATGGTGCGCAAACAAACCCAATTAGCCGGGCATACTCTTTCGATGTTAACGGAACCAATACCTATTACACGTGGAGCAATAATAGTTTGCTGGATCAGTCGCACATTTCGAGCAGCAGAATGTCTTCGTCTATGAGTTCAACGATGAACTTTTTTGATAGACCAGAAAGAAAGCTTCTCGTACCACCGCTCAATTTTGCCATGGTTGTGTCCGGGATATATAGAAGTGGACATCCGCTACCAATAAATTTACCGTACCTGGAAAAGCTCAAACTGAAGACTATAATGTAAGGATACTGCCAATCGGCTCCGAATTAGGGACCGTGGCTAATTGCGTATTGGTGATAGATTTCTGGGAGAGCAAGATCTTAGGCAGGTGAATGTAGAATGGGCGGCAAAACACGGAATCAAGATATTCCACTTCAGAATGGAGAGCTGTAAGCTGCCATTTGTGGAGAATGATCCTGAAGCCATCACGACAGCGTTGAAGGTTGTGGTTGGTAAGTGACGTGGAGTTTGAGGAAGACAGCTTGCATTCATGCTAACATGTGATTTTATGACATAGATTCAAGGAACTTCCCTATTCTCATGCACTCGAATAAAGGAAAACATCGAGTGGGAGTATTAGTCGGCGCTATGAGGAAGCTTCTTCAGAAGTATGTTGATGCTTTATTAGTTTTGCAATGACAAGGATGTTGACTGAGGTTTGTTCATAGATGGAGTCTGGCAAGTGTGTTTGACGAGTACGGCCAATTTGCAACCGGAAAGGAAGATAGTGATATTGAGGTACGTTAATTTGTCTGCTTATCGCCTAGAAGTGCTAACCGGTGGTATCCACGTCACAGTTTATAGAGCTTTTCAGTACCAAGCTCGAATACGATTCGCGATATGCCCCTTCATGGCTCCGATAATATGCACTGTTATGTAGTTGTGCATAGCGTTTATACTGAACTATTTTAAACAGCATAGACTTGGAGTTAAATTTGGTTGGGATAATAAATTAAGCAATTGTATATGATATGTAGAGCAGCATATGTTGGCTCTCTTTTCTTATTGTGCTATCGGAAAGACGTAAAATCATGCAGTACGTTAACAGATTGCGTAGGCATACTATCTTGGAGAGGATGGGACGATTTATGTCAGAATCTGAAGATATGCCAATTATATCTACTGCTGTAGGAATGCATGTTGTCAATTCTTCTTTGGCTTTTATCAAATTTTTCGTCGTCGTTGTTACATCACAATGTTTACGCGGTGATTCTAATCCGTTTTACCCTCGGGTTGAAACGGATACTGATAGGATGGTACACACTTTAGAAGGAGGAAGCATGAAGAGTTCGAACTTCTAGTAGCAAGGAAATCCACCAGTAATTTGCAGCTACCCATCCTTAGAATGGCTTACAATGAAAGCGTTCACATATTGCTATCAGCTTCATTCAAGGCACTACTATTACTATGCAGGGAAGAATGGCATAAGCGACCTCTCATGCTCCCTTTATTTAAGACTAAGTGTCTCATAATTGGACAGCAGAGATTAATCAGACAATTTCTGAACGACTTTCAAGTACGAGACCAGCTCATGCGATCCGGTGGCGAGCTAATCTTGTATTCAGTCTGGAAATATCTATTGTGTGCAATCCCATTTGCTTATCTATAAACGAAATCGCATTCCAAACTTATGCCCAGCGCGTAAACAGAGGGATATAGCATAGATCATGCCAAAGGGCAGCACAGTAAGGCTGTCAGCCTGTCACTGACACCGAGGCGTCAGTGTCGTAAAAGCCTCGTATTCGGAAGTACACGGTTGTGAACAATTCGCGCCATCGCGACCCTGTCCTAGAGATTGCCCGGCTAAGCGAAGCACACAGTCCTCGCGTCGCCCTCCACTCCGCAATCTCGATTATCTAGTCGGCACCTTCGAGGATTCCCTTGAGAGTAATTTCGGTGGTTTCTCGAAAAGCATAAGCTTACATAATGTCAAAATATCTGCAATTGCTTGCGCATCCGAGCGAACTGCGAGCCGTCATTCAATGGTATGTTATATTTCCTCCTTTGCTGAGCAATCTGTCGAATTCGGTTTTCTAACTGGAGCAATACAGGACTGTCTGGCACGAACCAGTTTATCCACGAGATCCCTCCAAAGAGTCTGACAATCTGAAACGATGTTATGAGCTTCTTACAATTACATCGCGAAGTTTCGCGGCTGTTATTCAGGAGTTGGCGCCAGAGCTGAGAGTAGCGGTAAGCGCGACCCTTTATTTGTTGCGTTTTATTCCATTTTGGATTATATATGCTATTCTATTGGCAAATCGTCATATTTATATCTCTTCTAAGTCTCCTAGGCGCATTATGCTAACAACCTCTTAATTGTGAACATAACAGGTCATGCTCTTCTACATAATTTTGCGCGGTCTGGATACAGTCGAAGATGACATGACAATTCACAACAGCGTCAAGCTACCAATTCTCAGAAGTTTCTATGAGGTGCTGACGAAGGAAGGATGGACATTTAATGATAGTAAGTGCTGTCGCTAGATTAAGTATAAAGACAGGCGTACTTTGTAGTGTCTAACAAGAATCGCGCAGGCAAAGAGAAGGACAGTGTGGTTCTCGAGGAATTCGACAAGATTATCTTAGAGTTCTCACATCTAGATCAAATATACAAGGACATCATCACTGATATCACAAGGCGGATGGGAAGCGGTATGGCGGACTATTGCGAGAATGACGACTTCAACAAGAAAGGTGTCAACACTATTGAGGACTACGATTTATACTGCCATTATGTCGCCGGTATTGTTGGGGAGGGATTGACCAGACTGGCAGTCGCAGGTGGCTCGGCTGACCCGAGGCTGATAGAAAACCCTCATTTGTATGCCACTACCGACAACGTATCTAATTTTGTACTAATCATGTGGCTAGACACAATTCCATGGGCCTTTTCCTTCAGAAGACCAATATTATCCGAGACTACCACGAGGACTTGCTGGACAACCGCAAATTTTGGCCCAAGGAGATCTGGTCAAAGTATGCCAAGTCTATGGACGAATTTATTCTGCCCGAAAATGAGGAACAGGGCTTATTCTGTCTGTCGGAATTAGTTGCAAATGCGATTGAACATGTTCCTGACTGCTTATACTATCTTGCCGCTGTGAAGGAGCAATCTATGTTCAACTTCTGTGCCATTCCACAAGTTATGGCTATTGCGACATTGGAGCTCGTGTTCCAGAACAAGAATGTCTTGACGGGTCATGTTAAGCTGCGAAAAGGAACTTCCTGTGAAGTGAGTCGATCCGAAATATGCAAATGCGAAAATCAGATGTGTATTGGAATCTAATCGTAAAATCTAGCTTATGCTACGAGCAACAAGCGTGCGGTCGACTTACGAAGTTTTTCAGCAGTACTGCCACAAGATTCAGGAGCGGAACACACCGAAAGACCCTAATTACATGCGGATCAGCATCGCGTGTGGAAAAGTCGACCAGTTTATTGAATCTGTCTTTCCCACTCAAGTACTGAAAGAGGAACAAAAGGAGCCGGAGGAATCCCAGCCGACCACGAAGGAGACTTTGTTTGTCATCTTCCTATTTGCAGCCACTCTGTTGCTTACAACAGGTCTTATGGTGAGATTAAATGGGATCTTTCGTTTCAATGCAACTAATCGCGGTTATATAGGTTGGAATCGCTTGGATGCTTGGTGCGCGTTTTGACTTGGCTTTGAAGTCGCTTTTGTCAGCAGGCAGTGACTTCTTTAATATCAAGGCGCCTCTTCGCGATGAATTGTGACGGGGTAGAGTAGAACTGATTTACGTATCATCTTGTGTTTTAAGTTGGCAACAAAATTTTGAAATGTCTGCGTCATTATGACGAAGAAAATCGACAACCCCCTAAGAATGAAGCGATAAGAGGACATGAATGCCAGTCAAACACGTCGCACAAAATTCTAACATAGTTATTATGAAATGTGCTATGCATAAATGCAGTTTACATTTCACTTCCAAGTGGACGAGCACTACCATTTTGTCGAGGGTTATTCTTATCAAAAGATATAACAATTAAAGAGTAACGCTGTTCCTATAGAATCCGTACCTCTTCCCTTAGCCTCGTTCTACTTATACACGACGTATCCTATAATGCTGTCCACACCATGACCTTCCCCTCTATGATGAAAATTGTCTATTTACTGTGCGCATGGCATAACTTTCGGATTCTGACGATTAATTATGAGGTGACCGACGTTATGTATCCTCGATTGCCACGCCTAGGATCCAAATGTTGACAGAGAAAAAAATGAGAGTCGCCGCAAAGATGCCCGGGAAAAATGTACTGTTACCAAGATATTCGAGCTCGAAGCCTTGCTGTAGCCATAGGACCTGTGATCCCTAGTTAGTTGTGGTCCTCGAGCAAAACGTCTACCACACCAGAATGCATACCTGAGCCAATGTCCACAGTAGGACGGCCCGAATTCCAAGCCATTTGTTCTTGAGCATGGCAGATGATGGTAGGTAGAATGGCAGTAGTACCACATACCACATGAAGTACTGGCTGGTGCAAACTTTGTTGAACGTGACGAACGCAAACGTCTGCACAAACATCGTCTTCGCCAGGTCTTTCTTCGCCAACATGAAGGGCAGGAAAACGCCAGAAATAAATAGCTGAGGCATGAATGCCAACGACGGGTAGGGTGATTTGTGCTCAATACTGGGGGATGATGACATGTATAAGAGGATGTTGTAGGGTGAGAAGTTATGGCGGTGATCGGAACGGGAGAGATGGTGCAAATATGTGTGGAGTAGGAATGGCTCACCGTAGCTACAGCGGTTAGCATATCAGAGAACTCAACAGAACACAAAAGATCCGGAAATCATACATATAATACATAGCGCCCGTTAGCGCCGTAAACGTTAATATGCTCGTCAATGCGAAGTTGACTCGATCCCTGTTAACCCACCTTAGGATGCCGTTTCCTAATAGCTTTGGGCTCTTGTCCATTGCCCACAGAATTGACGGCACATAGATTATTGGATATATCTTAAAGTGAACTGCGTACCCAGTAAGCGCGCCAGACAGGATGATGTGCTTCTCGTAAACTGCCCAAAGTAGCGCAATAACCATCGCACCTAGTAAACCCTCCGAGCTTCCTCTCGTGCTAATAGTCGCTACCATTGGGTTCAGCAGCCACACAGATGCAAACTTAAGAGCTTTGTCATTGGATAGTCCACGCAGATGGAAGATTCGCAGCATTAACCAGCCTGCAATTATATCCCCAGCGGCGAACAATAGCTTTCCAAACCAGAAGTACTTTGTCGTAGGCAGCAAAAGCCATGCTAGAATAGGCGTGTACCGATAAGTTGCTCGATCGTATGGTGTACCTCCCTGCGCAGTGAACTTCGACGCGTCCGTGAAAACAAAGTAATCGATATCAGTGAACCGGATCTCGGCGTGCGTATCCTGGTACACGCCGTAGAAGAAAAAGACCGCACGCATAAGCGCGGCTGAAATCAGTATGCTCGGTGTCGTCAGCTTCATGTCGACTATATTTCGAATGCAATTGTTGACACTTGGAAATATGGTGATGATAAGTGTCCAGAGAAGACGAGAAGCATGTGGTGTTCTACTTCGTTTTGTGCCTACAAAGTCATCAATTGCCCTAAACGAAGCACTCAATTAATCACAAATACCCCTAAGCGTAAGGCCCTCGCATCTTACATACCAGGCACAAAGGCAGAATAGAGAACGTACAGTAATGCCAATCTGGCGTATTCAATGACGCAAGCTGTTGAATTTTAATTGTCTCGTAGAGTCGTAGTATGAATTGGTTCCAGCGTGGATTTCGAAGCCCGGGCACTAACTTTTGCGTTGCCTGCAAACCTTGTTTGTGGTCTCGCTGTCACAGGCGAGGCTGGAGCCGTCGTGCTGCATGTTGCTCCGTCAACGCTAAACGAATTCAATAAACAAAGAGCGTCCTCCCCGACTCAGATTCGGTAACGGCGCACTATAGCACTTCTGTATTCGCAATCAAGCTCAATAGATACATCAGCCTCCAAATATCCTAAAAGCTAACTCTAGTAGTTTATGCTGGTTTTATGAATACCGCTCTCGGCAAAACATTAGCTTATTCGCGCAATGCAGAAAGAACCCTCGCGTTCCAATAAACACGTCACCATCGCATCGCCGAATACTGTGGTCAATTCATCATCTAGTCAGTCAACGCGACTATATCAGCGTAACAAAGAAAATTCAAATAATGGCAGTCCGAAGAAGTTATTTCTGGTGTCGACACCTTCGTCATTGAGGCGTTCGGTGATAGCACCAGCTAAGTCTGACAAGATAATCACGTCTCCGACACGCAGTAACATTCCTCAGGCTACCGGTGCGGAGTCGATGCTTCGGGTAAAAGCTCAGCGGGATCCAAGCCTTGCTCTGGCGAACTCCGCAAGGAGAATTACGGATAATGAAGCTATGGCGGCGCTGTCACCTACGAAATCTGCATTGGGGAAGCCTCAGAGATTGCTGGTTAATCGGACTCCAAGGAAGCACGAAGCGTTATTGTGTATGAATTCAGGAAGGGCTTTGCCAGCCAACCGACAGTCTCCATTAAAGATAAAAGCCATCTCGTCCAGTGTGTTACATTCCTCACCAACTTTCGCAAAGAACAGCACCAGCCGGCCGGAGTTAGCATTCAGCCTGAAGTCGCCCGCTAGAAGACTAGGCACTAGGTTAAATTCGGCATCTAGATCTCCAAAAATGGCAACCGCAAAGTCAGTTAATGAGTCGCTTTCAACAAGTGCATCGAGATCCAAGAGTGGCATCGTGAAGCCTTTGTCTCATATTGCATTGCCGCCGCCGAAAATCAAATCGTTTGTTGCATCTCACTCTATAGATGGAGATCAACTGCATTCCAATGCATTGAAGCAAGGTACATTTAAGAACAGTACATCTGACATTGTTGACGGCGAGATCAGTTCCGTTGGAAAAACAGAGGAGGTCGATACGAGCGAGGATGAACTAACGACGACAACTCCAACGCAGAAGAGAAGTAGTCCCGCAAAGCTTCTTGAAAGCCGCAATAGGACTGGAGGTGCAAAGCCCGTCGAGAGGCAGCTATATGTGGAAGCCAATGGTCGCCCAAGTCACATGGCTGGTGAGGATAGTGTCATTGACTCAATTCCCACGTCATATTCGACCCCTATATCGACCCCTATACCGAAGATATCTGCAATTAAGCCTACAAATACGTCGCCTGTAGCCTCGCAGATTGAGCCTATTTCGGCTGCTAATCGTAATAGATCGTCGGTGAACAAGCTCGCCATATCATCAAACAAGACTTCGACATCAAAAGTCCCTATTAAAGCTCCACATGAGCCATCTCCCATTCGCAGAGGATACGTCATAAAGCCATTTTCCCCTACGATTGAACGCCCGAAGAAAGCATCCGCTGTGTGGCATCCGTCTATATCATTTTCTTCAAAGACCTCAAGATCATCAAAGGTATCGTTACGAGCCCCCGAATCAGCGTCCAAATCATCGCAAACTAAGCCGCAGCATTCGCCCTCAAAAGCCTCTACCGGTCCTCTATCAGATGTGATCGCATTCCTGGATATACGAACAAGTGAAGGTGATGATGCTTCTTCTTCGTTCGCCGTCATATTGAGAAGTCTAGGGGCCAAAGTTGTCAAGCAGTGCTCGCGCAGCATCACTCATATTATATTCAGGCAAGGTAGTCCGAAGACCCCGCAATTAGCAAAAGATCTGAATGCATACTGCCTAGGCGTTGGTTGGGTCGCACAGTAAGTTATCCTAATCAGTCTTAAGGTACCGAGTAGTAGATGTTAATGCCACTCCAGGTGCGAAGTTTTAAAGGGAAGAGCACCTGAAGCAGGATTCATGGTCGAGATACAGTCGCCACCGCTGTATATGTCCCAGAGAGTGAGTCAATTTGTCGTCGAGAAATCTAAGGATCTATGTGTCTAAATTTCATCTAGAGAAGGAAGTCCCTGGAGCCGAAGGTTCTACACGAAATATTATCCTCCCCATCTGGAGAAGCAGTGCAACGCTCCACAGTTTCAGCGGATGAAAGAGCAATGATCGGCACTGAGCTTCTCGCAAATGTTAATACCATGATAGATCTTCAACCTAAGCCGAGCGCTGAAACACGTATGGATAGCAAAGCGCGACGAATTTTTCTTTGATTATTTAGCTAACGATCTCAACAGTCGAAAAAATGAGGCGAAAAAGCCTTTCGCATGCCCCAGTAGTTAGCAGTCCGCTAGCAAAGCGCAGCTGGAGCGCACAAGATCTCAGAGACAACTGTGAGGAATAAAGTACACAGCGTGTCGAGGTGAATTAATTATTGAAACTTCATAAAGTTGGCGTGGACATGCAAGCACTTGGATTTGGAAGCTTCGTTAGCAATAACAACGGTTGAGATACATTATTAGCCACATGCCATGGCGTAAATACACAAAAACTAAGCCGTAAAAAACAATATTGACCTATGAAACGCGCCGTGGGTACACCTGCTGTATAATATATCACAGAAACCAGAAAAGCACAAACAAAGTAATAACGACAAAAGCATAACATGAAGGAGGAGACGTTGCAAGATAGACCCCGTCACTCGATATTTGGTCTCGGTGATCATGCTGCACATTTCGCATAAATGCAGAGTTGAGTGCTCGAAATGTAAGTCGAAACTAAACCAAGAATATTTAATGTCGAGTGGAAATAACGCGCGTATCCTCTTTTGTGTAGAAATTTTTTATTAATCTTTTGAATGTTTTTGCCTCGTATCCGCTTTCATCGACATTCCGTCTAGCGCTTTCGAGTAAAGTATGGTGACGTGTTCATCAGCGCAACGCTCGTATCTAGGACCCATTCGCCGACGTCGAGATACTTATTAACAGCATTTCGCACATCTTTGGATTCAATATTCTCGGTTTTCAGACTGCAAGAAAGCAGTTAGTACCGCTCCTTCAGTTATGGATCGCGTAGTAGAGGTAAGAAAGACATACACTAGACCCGTAGATCGCTTCACACCAGCGAGAAGAGCCGAAACTAGAACGAGGTCAACAGATATGTGTACAAGTCTTCCAAGGACCTATATAAGTCAAATTAGTTCTGCCTGCGGTATGGAATGAACCAGCAGTGGGGACGCGGCTCGCCCGTTGCGATGAGGCGGCACTCCGATCCCGAAGCTTACTCCAACGTACCATATTTATTGCTCAAAACAGAAAAAGATAATACTGAAACTACTGGGTCGATATTCAGTACAAGCGAAACGTTTTAAGCTCGCTTACTGGAAGGCAACAAAGGGATGACAAGCGAATAATATCTCGGTAATTTACACATCTCTGGGACAAAGACAAGCTGGAAAACGACTAAGACGGTTTAGGGTTTTGGGACGATGCATCCAGCACGCGCGCGTTTTTCGGAGCACGGGCGCGGCGTAGACGTGTCGTCTTACTGATTTGCGACATCGTTACCAGTTTGTGAGTGCGTGTGCTTTGACTGAAGGCACCGAGTACTTCCAGGTCTCCGGCTTCTCTGTACACCATGCTTCTACGAAGATTGTTTTTCACGGGATTGGGTGCCTTTCTGGCTGCTTCGGCAGTTATGGGATGGACGATTTCGGAAGGTACGGTGTCAGTTAACGAGCGAACTGGCGCTCTTGATTCTGGATCGTGAGTACTGGAAAATCTAAGAAACTGGAACTCAGTTGACGTAGATCACTAAATCGGTATAGATTCACGCAGTCTGATTCATTAACCAAGGTACTTATGCTACCAACAACTGCTTTCGTGAGGGTTCGATTTCTATCCAAGAGCGAAGAAAAGGATGCCATTTCCAGCAAGCCCCATCAGGCATACGTGTTAGTGGTGGAACCACAGACTGGCCTAGAGACTGCATTCATCGCGGATGTTCGAGATTCTGGTCGTGGAAGGGTTGACATTGTATGATAAACTACTGTGTTTATTGACTTTTGAATAACTGCAGTCTAACGTGTTGCGTTTAGGATTACAAGTTGATCCCGCAGGCTCTCCTTGGTCCCAACAAGCCGTTGACCCTCAAATTAGTCTTGGGATCATTCGGATCAGAGTCTCCGCTCATAGCTACAATCGGCGAGATTCTCCCTCACTTCGGTGGTGTTGCTCCCGAAGGTCCACTGCGGTACGGACCCTTGCCTGAGATATTCCATATCTTCCGACCAGATCCCAACTTCGTCGCACGGAGCATCGCCTTTATATTCAGCTTGGGTATCGTCGGTACTGCAGTCGCCCTCTTTGGTACTGTATGTCATATCTTACTCTTTAGTTTGTGATTGATTTCTTCCGAAGTTGACGTCATGTTCTAGTGGTTACATCTGGGAGTCAAGCCGTCTAGCCTTTACAGTGCACTTTCCAACTCACCATTGGGCCACGTCGGTTTCTTCACGTCGATCGTCGCAATTGAGTTCGCATTTTTTAACTACTACGTCGGCTCGACTATTTTTAAATTGATCGCTGAGGTCAGTGTTCTCGTGCCGTTTGCGTTCTTCACAGGGAGTCGGGCATTGAGAGAAGTCAGGTTACGCAGGCTAAATGGAGATTGGTAGATATTTTTGTATTATAGTTTCTTTTAGATATGTGAATGATACTGGAGCGGCATAGGGCATGACGTCAAGCTGGTTATGATATGACCTGACTTGTACGGGGAAAAGTTATCGAATGAACGAAGTAAAAGACTCGCTATCAAACTAAGCAACCCAAACCGTTAAAATGCGAATACCAAGTTATGCTGCCACTATATCAATCCCGATACGACCTATAAGATCGCGAAGCAATCATGATGACCTCTTTTCCTTCCTTCCTTCCTTCCTTCCTTCCTTCCTTCCTTCCTTCCTTCCTCCTCCGGGCGCAATCCCGCCGTTCTCCGCGGGAGAGGGGGAGGCAGGGGTTGGGGGAGAGAAAAGGGGAGAAAGAGGGAGG